>CAJHNH020008279.1:125000-132500 GCA_905116865.2 Candidula unifasciata | reverse complement strand
GAAGGTTACCGGGGTGTCCCGGTATACTGTTTGCACAAAAAGCTTTCTACGCTGTCTTCCACATTTTCATTCCGAGAAAGAGAATGCGTGTGACCTAGCTTGCTGCATTTTTGTAAAGAGGTGGTGGTGGTGTGGGGGGGGGGGGGGGGGTGGTTGTGTTAGGGCCAGTCCTGCATAGTTTCGGGGCGTTAAAAGCGTTGACTTGCTAGAATATACAACACCATTGATATTGCGTGTGGTATATTGTGTAGTAATGAATAGTGTAGCATAAATGAAAAGTGACATAATGCGTAAATGGGCGGAGCTAACTGACTTGGGGAGATTTCAGTCATGTTTACCACGAAAACATTGGCAATGGTGAGGGGAGCTGGGGAGGGGTGCAGGAAGAGCTGCCCCCCCCCCCCCCCCCCCCACTTACGTCCTACAATTTTGTTGTTGTTGTTGTTGATGAAACCCTAATAGGCCTAATTCATGCCTTGAATTGTTAATTGTTTATCATTTAAAAGACATTGCAGAACCAACCACAGCATTTGTTGCATGTCTTGTTTATATTGGCAATTTCATGTTTAAGAATGTACCGCTGTTTCCAGAACGCTCTGCTCTCGATACCCTTGTCGAAATCAACGCAAGGCGATCAGCTACAAAATCGCCCGCTTCTGGAATCGAAAAGAGTACCTCGGAATGACGAAACGCATTCGTAACGCAGAAACCACAGACGCGGACAATCCACATTTAAGTGCTTATAATAATAACAAAGTAATATGAACAGTAAGAATATATATATATATATATATATATATATATATATATATATATATATATATATATATATATATATGTGTGTGTGTGTGTGTGTGTGTGTAAAGGTCCCTTTTTCACCCCTTTAGGCGTTTTGGGAATATAGGGCTAGACCTATATTTTATAGACCTATCTGCACTTTGCAGGTAATATGGTCAGTATCACACCGGCCGCCTTTACTTCCCAGGACTGCACCTGGTACCCACTCAAGGCTAAGTCGACCTAGAAGTCAAGGTCACTTTTGAAAAAAGTCCGGCTCTGTCAGGACGCGAACCCACGACCTTCCGATCCGCATGGCTGCTTCTAGTCGCCTACACCACGGCGACTCCCATATATACTTTATATTTTAAACAATCCCAAATGTATAAAGGAATACTTTTGAAAAGAAAGCTATACTTGGTTAAGGGACAGGGCGGTTTGGTTCACTTTGAAATGTAAGATAATACGTGTCTGGTGGAATTTTCAATACAGACCTCGCGATAATGGAACACATATGAATGTAACATAACTCGTCATTTGGGGATTGGTACAACTGTTCTAGTGTATCAAGCATTGTTCATGAGTCTCATCGATCCACAAACTGGTCAACTAGGGGCTTCGATTAGTTCGAAACGGTTTTAGAGGGAGAAAGAGAGAGAGAGGAGAGAGAGAGAGAGAGAGAGAGAGAGAGAGAGAGAGAGAGAGTGAGTGAGTGAGTGAGAGAGAGAATTTGCATGACATTTAAACATGAAACTGTTTTAGATAGGAGAGATAGAGAGAGAAAGAGAGAGAGACAGAGAAAGAGATTCTTTGTCACAATTGCTGGGAAATGCTCTGCTGTTGGAGAGCGAGGGAAAGAGAAGTGGATAGATAAAATAAATGTAAACAAACTACAGACAAATAAATCTGTGTTTATTGACATCGAATTTAATTTTTAAAATTTTACCTGATTAAAAGAACTAGTAAAAACAATGGGAAGAAGAGGTAGACAGCGAGAAAACAAAATGAGAATGAAAGTAAGAGATGGACTAATAGCATTATCAGGGAGTGTATAGCCAAGATGAAGAAAGACAGTTGGATATCATATATTTCAAACAACCTCTCTTATAAATAAGTTAAAAAAAAAGTAAAGATCCCTTTACACGCACTTAGGCGCATCGGGCACATGGGAAGAGCACCCATATTTTTACGGACCAAACGGCACTCGGTGGGTAATGTGATCAGCATTACGCCGGCCGTCTTTACTTTCCCAGGACAGCCCATCCTGGTACCCATTTGAGGCTGGGTCGACCTACGACATCCCATACCACGATAAAAATCCACGCAGCCCACGCAGGTTTCGATCGCGGTACGCCTTAGCCACGGACGCCGCACGCTCTTATAAATACACCCGATTAATTGAAAGAAATATCAATTTTGCCCTACCAATTTAACCTGAAATGAAAGAATTTAGTGTTTGAATCAACAAAACAGAAGAAAACAAAAATTGTTTATTTTCACACATCACTGAAACTAAATATCCGAAAGTTCTTTGATATGTCATACATTCTACTTAATTTCTCATGGCATATGTCATCTGGCATTAGGTCTGAGATCTACAAACACGCAAAAAGCCACTTTTTCCGCAGAATAACTAAATATTAATACGTAGATGTGAAACGACATGTGTCCGGTGGCATTTTCTGTACTATCCCCATCTCGGCAGTGGAAAATATATGAAAGTATACCAGGGTAGCTGGGAATTGGTTTTACTGTATCTAGTGTTTACGCCAATGCCCTTGAGTCACTTTGATTCACCAAGTGTTTACGTCGAGTGTCACTTTATTCAGAGTTGATAATTTGGGGTTGGGGGAGGGGAGAGGGAAAGAGAGATAAAGAGAGAAAGACAGAGAGACAGGGAGAGAGAGAGAGAGAGAGAGAGAGAGAGAGAGAGAGAGAGAGAGAGAGAGAGAGAGATGATAGTTTTTATGTTAGTTATGTTGTGGGAAATGGCAAAGGATAGATGGTCATGGAGAAAACCAATGTCCACTGGAGAAAACAGTGACGAAGAAATATAGGAAGCAGCACTGAAAGATGAGGATGACTGCAAGGAAGGAGAAGTAGTAGCAGGAGCGTCAGCATTAGAGAACACGACGACAACGACGACTTCGGCGGCGGCGGCGATGACGATGAAGAAGACTAAGAAGAAGTAGAAATTGAATAATACGAAGGATAAGAAAACAAGATAGAAGAAAGAAGAGACGAAATTTAAAAAAATATTAATATTAATAATAATAATTTTATAATAATAATTAGGAGAAAATAAGAAGAAGAGGAAGAAGAAGAAGAAGAAGAAGAAGAAGAAGAAGAAGAAGAAGAAGAAGAAGAAGAAGAAGAAGAAGAAGAAGAAGAAGAAGAAGAAGAAGAAGAAGAAGAAGAAAAAGAAGAAGAAGAAGAAGAAGAAGAAGAAGAAGAAGAAGAAGAAGAAGAAGAAGAAGAAGAAGAAGAAGAAGAAGAAGAAGAAAAAGAAGAAGAAGAAGAAGAAGAAGAAGAAGAAGAAGAAGAAGAAGAAGAAGAAGAAGAGGATTATACAGAAAAGAAGAAGAAGAAAAAGACAAAGAAGGAGAAGAAGAAGAAGAAAAGAAGATGAAACACCACCACTGCTACCACCATCAACAACGACAAATACAACAACAAGAACAACAATGACAACAACAGGGCACAGAAAACAAAGAAACACAAGCAGAACAAGAACACAACCAAGAATAAAAGTTGAAAAGTTCAGTTAAACAAATGTGTAAACATTACTTCCAGAGTGGTGTCTATTACACAGAGAAACGAGTACAAGTCCAAACCTTAAAAAGAACCTAAAAAACTAGCGCATATTCCAGTATTGTCAAACGAGGACAAAAAGTGGCAAGCAAGGAGTTCATGTAACAAAAAAAAAATGATAATAATTTTCAAAATCGCTAACAAAAGAACAACCATTATGATCAAGAACACTGAACTAGAAATGCTAAGAAAAAAAATAACACGCTCTCAATGTGAGATAATCATGTGCTTTCGCTATTTGCAGAAAACAAGCTTAGGGAAAAAATCCACAGTAATGAACCAGGAGCGGGGGATTTTCTGTGTCCGTTGGAATGTGAATGAGAAGGACAAATGCAGAGTATTTATAGTAACATCAGATTAACGTAGATTAACATCATTAAGGGAAATCATAGTTAGCCATCTGCATGATCCTCAGATTCATAGACCTAGGAGTTTAGCTAGGTTGAGCTCCTTCTACCTCAAAACAAAATTACTTTTGTTAAAATGAGAATGGGGAGGAGACAAATATATGGGAAGGGGTGGGGGGGGGGGGGTCTTATCCTGAATCAAATATATGAAAATTGTCTTTTAAAGCATGTGTTTATATCTTTAAATTATGTCTGTTATTGTTGTTGTTTGTAAATGTAAACAATATAGACCAGTTGAGCTGCTTTAGAAATTTTAACAACCCTCCCCTCTCACCTGGAACTGTAAAAAAGACTTTCTACGTGAATACAAGCGTGTTGGAAACTAAACAGGCAAACAGCCTAGCTATTTCTTTATCATTAGGTAGTGCATTGGTGCACTATTGGCAGAAAATGAATACTGCGGTAGCGAGATTAGATGATCACACTATGGTGACAATAGTAAAGAGAGATGTAAACAGGGAATCTGGTCTGCAATCTAAGATCAGAGAAAAGGTAAAACGACCCAACTGAAACTAGTTCCGAATCTGAACTCTTCACTGGCTGCTTCTACTGGCCTAGCAAGCCGGCATGGGATTTTTCTCAAGGAAGGAGAAGTAGACACAGGAGTATCAGCATTAGAGAATAGGAAGACGACGTCGGCTTTGGCAGCGGCGGCGACGACGACGATAAAGACGACTGAAAAAAAGTAGAATAAGAAGTTTAAAAAAGGCATACTAATAATAAAAATAATAATAATAATAATAATAATAATAATAATAATTAGAAGAAGAAGAAGAAGAAGAAGAAGAAGAAGAAGAAGAAGAAGAAGAAGAAGCAGAAGCAGAAGAAGAAGAAGAAGAAGAAGAAGAAGAAGAAGAAGAAGAAGAAGAAGAAGAAGAAGAAGAAGAAGAAGAAGAAGAAGAAGAAGAAGAAGGAAGAGGAGAAAAAGAAGTAGAAGAAGAAAAAAAAGAAGAAGAAGAAGAAGAAGAAGAAGAAGAAGAAGAAGAAGAAGAAGAAGAAGAAGAAGAAGAAGAAGAAGAAGAAGAAGAAGAAGAAGAAGAAGAAGAAGAAGAAGAATAATAATAATATTTTTCTTAATGTTCTTCTTTCACTTGGACAATCTTTTTCTCAGATTGTTCGCTTTCCATTTCAGTGCTTGTTCTGTAATTATTTGCTCGCCTCGTCTTATATTGTGCCTAAGAAGCTAATGAAAGCTGACCTAAATTATAGCTTAAATAATAGATTTAAAAAAAAGAGTTATAAACAGTAAGTCGACGGCTGTGACTTAGTTGAAGCGAACATGCTTCGTAATTCCTTCTATGCCGGGTTTGATTCTATCTGCAGGCAAGTTGGCAGCAGACCACCTTGCGTTGTTTTCGACAGTAGAATCGACAGCCGATAGCCATGACAAACTACTGAATGTAAATTTGCCTAGAAAAACCACAACAGCCAAAAATGATGGGGTTGGTTCTGCAACGTCCTGTAAAAGAATATAACTTATTATTATTATAAACAGTGTACCATGGATGGTAATGTTCAAAGATGCAGGCTGGTTGAAGGATGGGCAGAGGGAATAACAGAGCTCTTAGAACAGCTAGACACAGGCACGCACGGCTTTTTTTTTCCACCTCATTACAAAGTACCCCATTGAGCCACATAAGGAACAAGATGATGATTGCGTAGTTTAATACCCATGTGGTATACGGAAATGGTAGTATGAAATCTGACTAATTTAGTGTGTGCTTTTTGTTTGCTTTCACCGGCTGCAATCTTTAGTAGGAAGTCCTGGTTGTTCGTTTATTCCCAAACTTTGACATTGTTTCAAGACTTGCATGTGCATCCATGTTTCGGATCCGTAGAGTCGGCTGTCTCCCTGCTTAGAAGATGCACTTCGAAGGAAACGTCGATCCTATCTTGAGGATGCCTGCAGAAAATTCGAACCTGTTCTTGTTATTTAATAGAATTCTCGATGGAAAGAAATCTCAACTTTTTTAGGAGTTTGTTTGGTAAGAGGCTCGGGCCGTCAACTAAGCTCACAGTACAATGATTTATCTATAAACATGCATTACCCATACATTTTGGGTGAGCTGGAGAGAGCCAGTGGCTGCCTAGGCAACGATATTTATGTGGTATATCTGCTTGGAAATCCCATGCCATCTCTGTTTAGACCGGTACCAGTGGTCTCCAACTTTTTTCAGGTGCTCTCCCACCCCTGAGTATACGGCAAGACCCCCCACGCCCCCAAAATCACAAAATGCGAGCAAAAAGTGGGAGAATGTGTTCTAAATCTTAAAAAAAAAAATATTTAAAACACATGTTATTGTATTAAATAGATTTTTAACATAAAATAGGCAAACTGCACACGAAAATAAAAATACCACTGGCATTTTGCGCTGTAAATAGTGACAAAAATGTTTTATTTATAATAACAATATTTTTTTTCAAACAAATTATTATAACGGGTTATTACAAGTACAGTTGAACTCATTTTTACAAACTGCTCAACCTCCCCTAACTCCCTCCCCCCTCTCCTTAACGTTTTTGGAACTTTCTCACCCTCCCCAAGTCAGAGACTACTGGTTCAGAATAAACATAGGACATTATTTAAAGCGCACGATGTGGGCGTACTGCAGGAGTCTTAGTCCGTAAATCAACAATTAAGGCGGGGAGTATTCACTCATAAAATTCACACAGGACATAACTTGCACTCATGTCGGTGATCAAAATTACACCGTCCCACTGAACTGATGACGCACATATATTCTTCCATGTTTAGATGTACTCTAAACCTTCTAGAGATGTTTCATATTCTAGAGTACAACCCAAAAATAAACTATTTTATTCTAAGCTTATTTCAAAAGAAACAGCATTTGTGACTTGGGAATAAGGATGGCGATTTATAACATCTAATACCTAGGTTTTTCCAGATGCAAGCGATTTGGCAGCAGATCGCTTGTTATGATAATGAACTGAAGCGTCGGCCGTTTCGAAAGCAATGACAAACTACTGAACGTAAGACTGTAAAAGTCAAAAAATTATCCAGACTGTCTACAATGTCTTGCAAAAGGTATTTGAATAACTTTAAATTATTTGAGAGGTATCGGCCTTTGACCAACCTCTACTTGATGTGCTTAGAATGTGGCAGCACTTGATTTGTGTGCATACTTTTTATGTGGCTATGACATTTGTATTTTTGAGTCTGAGGCAAGCGCCTTGTTTCCTAGCCTCTGCGCCGACGAAAATGCAGTAAATTAGAAAGATTTAACGGCAAAGACACACGGTTGAGCGATTCTTGTGTAATGACATATGCATTTCCTGTTTTCAAGCAGAAATGTGCATCAAATGCGTGCATGCAAGTAATTCAGCTCCAGACAAGACAGCAAATAGAGTGCATAGGTTTTAATGTTAAAGACGGTTGTTTTGTTGACTTGGTGGCTGGTTTGTTGGATAGATGGATAGTTCGTTTGCTGGATGGTAGTTTTGTTGGTTTGGTGGTTGGTTTGTTGACTGGGTGGCTGTTTGTTAA
>CAJHNH020008279.1:112500-120000 GCA_905116865.2 Candidula unifasciata | reverse complement strand
GTTCTGATTGGTAAACGCGTTTCTAATCTTATTATATACGCTAGGGCTAGGAGAGACATAATTGGCGGCTGCTGCTAAATTGGCCACTAGAAGTTCACGACCTTAGACGACGCCCCCGGCAGACTGAATAATTGATAGGTTTTAAAATTTGATGTTGGAAACTTGTGGAAAATATTTATCAAAAGTTCCAGGAGTTTCCAAATGTATATATACTACGTAGTGTTGTCCCTGCGGGTATAGGTGCGAGTCCCTATCTATTTGAATTCAATTTACTAACTGGGCTTTGAGATAGGTAAATTTCGTCATTTACCTCGTCATCCTTGTCATCAACAACTTCATAAAACAAGGACGTCAAAATCTACATTCGCTGCTATTATAAACAAAAAAATCAATTAAAAATCTGCGATAAAGATGAATTTAAACGAACCATACTAAAAGAAGCAATTGGAAGCCAGCTAAGATCGAGTCTTAGTCGATTTTTCACCTTCACTACACTCGGGTTTCTCCACACTTGCGACATTCAAGTGCTAGTTAAGGTTAGCTGCGTATCCTTTACAGGACGTTGCTGTACCAACCCCAGAAGCCCCTAGCTGTTGTGTGGTTTCTCTAGACAAATTTACGTCCAGTAGTTTGCTATTGCTTTCTGGACGATGGGATCCCTGATACCACTGTCGAAACCAACGCAAGGCGCATGGTCCGCAGCTGGGATCAAACCCATGCACCCCGGAATTACGAAGTGTTCGCATCGACTTAGCCGCAAAGCCGACTCCGGTGCCAGTACAAATCAAATTAAATGCCCCTCACTGTCGCATTTAAATAAACTGGGAACTAAGACTGAGCATACACCTAATTGAAAAACCACAGTTTACACGGTTTGGTAATAGGAAAATAAAGCTCAGATGGTCACGCTTAAGAAATGTTATAAGCACCCAGCGCTGGGAAGACAACGGTAAACATGAAACCACCATATCTAAGAAGAGCATTAGAGAGAAAAAGACAAGCTTACACGCTGCATTCGAAAAAGAACACCGCGCGAAGAATTCTCCATCCTACATATACTTGCAAAATGTCGATGAGGTAACTAGAGTGAGTCGAGGTGCATGGGGAGGAGGAGAAGAAGATTAAGACGATAATAATGATAATGAAGAAGAAGAAGAAAAAGAAGAAGAAGAGGAAGATAATGATGATGATGACGACGACGATTAAAGTGAAAATAAAATAAAAACAAATGACAAAATGAAGAATAACAGGAAGTCATAAAAGCACAACCATAAATAAAGTCGAAACAAATCCTGTACGGAAGAAAAACTAGACCAAAGCTTAAGAAAAGGAAACAAAACAAATGTATCGTATTGATGTCCCTTGGTTTCTCTAGGTGAAAATTGAAACACAGACAGTAACAGATGAGGGACCGGGCGAAACAGATTACTAGATACAAACTATTCTCCCAGAAGACTCGGTCACAAAAGCGGAGAAGTCTACAATTATCTATTGTTAACTGCAAGGAATGTCCCGCTCGGCAATGTCCCGATCTGGATAAAGCAGGCGTTTGGGGAAATTACTGGGGGGAAAAAAGAGTAAATTGAATTTACGGGCAGAGTAATAATTATTGTGAATGTTCTATAGGCACGTAAGGGGGAGACAAACAGCTCGGTTGTCGAAACGATTGCATAGTATTCAACATGGTTGTGAGTGCATTTTGAAGGTCTGGGAAATCAATGTTGGATTTCGTTTATAGCATGGTGCCTTGTTAATAAGTTACTGAAAACTAGAGCTAGGCAATTAGGTTCGTTTTGTTCCTTCTTTTTTATTGTAAGTTAATTCAAATACTTTCATAACATCGGCACGTTAATTTCAGAATTTTCTGTGCGAGTTCGAGGCCTATTTTGTTTATTGTGTGCGGTGTTTGTGTGTGTGCGTGTGTGTGTGTGTGTGTTGGTGGGGGTGGGCAAGAATAGGTCGCCATCCCCTCCAACACGTACGTTGTAAAAGACCACTCATGAGGGATTGCTCTTCGATGTCAGAGTACATCTGCTTGAGAGGCAAGGAAACCGTCTGTGTTCAAGAACTGCAAGTCTGTTAAACGGATGTGCATACAAAACTCAAGTGTTGGATCAAGACTAAAGTACAGAAGTGGACGAAATACCCTGAACATTTCGCCGCAGTTTACAGCCGGTGAACGGTAAAATGAAAAAGAGATTTAGAGTGTTTTTGACCAGCTTGATTCTCATTTTTTTAGAAGCTTCCCCTCCCCGAAAGTTTCTGAGGCCATTATGGCCATGTATACCATCTCATATTTGATGGCACGTAACGAAACCAACTTTTTTTTAATGCAATGTAAAATTTGACGGACCTCAGAGCGACTAAACGACACCCGATAAAGCAGTGGTTTTCAACCTGCAGGTCGCGACCCTTTTTTGGGTCATATTCATTGAACACATATTTTTGGGTCGCTACAACACAAGGGAATTGTATTAAAGTGTCCCAGCATGAAAAAGGTTGAGAGCCACTGCGATAGAAAGAAGGCTACCTAAATAACACATTGTTCCATTTAAAGTTCATGCTGCCCGTATAAAAGATCTACATCCGGCCTCAAATAACTGAATTAATAGGAAACTAGATTATCCCGATTTATGAAATTACAATATCGAACCAGCCACCCAAAACGGTTTACGCTGTTTTCATCCAGTGCGAGTTTGATTAATATTGTAATGGTTTATAGGCACTGGGGATTGTCTTGTATGAAATAAGTAATGGCTTCTGTATATCTACTTCTTGGTTTGTTGACAGAAGTCGTTAATCGTTAATTTGCGTATAGCTCTGCTTCAAATGTATAGAATGATGCATGTTAGGGCAACAACAACAACAAAACAAAAACAAAAAAAGGGGGAGGGGGTGTTGTTGTATGTTTTTTCAGGTATAATTATCAGTTCACAATTAATGTTATTATGTTATTTGTTGAGGAAACAGAACTAGAATAGAGAAGACATGTGTAGGCAATATAGGGAGTGTTATAGATTGGAAGATTACCAATGAAACACATCTGAATGTTTATAGATAGGAATATTAACAACCAGATACATTCGAGGCATTATAGAATGGAAGATTAACAACGGTATGAACAACGGTATTCACTAGGGGCATTACAGGTTTGAAGATTAACAACAGCGTATACTTAGGTTAATACTTGTGTCGCATCTTGGTCACATTAGAAGACGTGAACATAATTTTTTTGGAAAAGGTTAAGTATTGGGCAGGAGGACCGTCTTACATTTTGCCCTGTTGGCTTCAGTCCTTACATACATTATTCAATTGACATATCATTCAGCATGCAAACAATAAACATCTACATCTAATTGTTAATGAAACTCACTATGATATGCTTTAATTATAGCGGCATTTCTTAATAGTATACTAAGTATAGTAAGTGTAATAAATCTGGAGGAAAGGATGAGCGGGACATAATGTGTTTAAGGTTTAGTTGCTCAACTAGACATAACTAGTACGGCATCGTTGGAACAAGATCTAAAAGTTACCAACGCCAAGTTCTCATTTATGTGCGGTAATTTTTGCCTTTACCCTTGTTTTCTTTAAGCAACACGATCCATTACATTTTATCTCAAAGAATACACATAAACTCTCAAATCACAATAAATATCTAACGACTTAACTAACCGACAAGCTAACTAACTGATGAGCTAACTAACTAACTAACTAAATAACGAGTATCAAACCAATTATATGATGGGTAATGACTTCAAAATCAAACCGGCCGCTTTGACTTTCCAAGACTTTTTCTCTTATCCATATTATTAGTAGCAACAGCGGCCAGTACCTCGGTATTTTTTGCATTCTTCTTTCTAAAAAAAAAAAAAAAAATCTTTTTTCAGTGTTTCACTACAGGGAAATTTTTTTTTGTTTACTTACAATGTTAAACCAATTATTTTATAATGGTCATTTGTGTGTATGTATGTTGATACATTTGTAGAGTTCAAGTTTAAAAAAACATGGTTGCCATGGCAACAGCCGCCATCTTGATGAAAAAACACCATGTACTTAGACAGCTAAAATCTCAAAGACGAACAGAGGTATTGAGAAACAGATGATGGATTCATGAACTTTAAACTTATGTTTAGCATCAGGTCTAGTTTATTTACTTCAAAGATGTTTTTAAATATTTTTTTTTTAGAATATTAAAATTATGGTATGTTGAAAAAATACAAAAATGTAGCTTTTTTTTTATTTAATAATCAAATTTAAAAAAAATGACTCAATAAACTGTAATTTCAAATAGACATGACCCTATAAAATTGTGTTAGGAGTATTCACACCAAATTTCACGTCTTTAGTCTTTAAATTAGCTGAGATTTTAGGAGATCCCACACACAACACACATAAAAATAGAATCGTCTGAAAAGTGACTTTTAAACTTTTTTTTTTATCTTGAAAAAGTGCATGGGTTGGTGTTTTTAGTAATAACTTTTTCAATGCTAAACCGTTTACCAATGACACAAATTTTGTGTATAATCTATTCTACGAATGCCGAACATTACAAAAATGAACACATTGAAAAAGTGATATTTTTGTCATAAATTGGAAAAAAATGCCTTGTAGTGACTCCTTAAAAACCTTTTACGGCTCGTTTGTGTATTCTAAATATCTCATTTACATTAAAATAACACAAATTATACGTAAAACAACATATACATCATTTCTTAGAGAGGGGACATGGGTTGCTTTTACATCATGTTAAAAGCTACTTTTGTAATAAAAATTCCTTGAACAGGTCCTGCTGCGCTTTTGCAATGGGAAACAAGAATAATGGACCAACTGTTTTTTTTTTTAAAAAGCATACTGGAAAAAGCGACTAATAAATGATATGTTGAAATATGATTTTTAGGTCGTAAGATACAGATATCAGATCTTAGCTGTCAACTACAATAGAAGGTGACAACGGTCATTTACATGCAAAAGGCAGAAGAGGCAAAACAATCTAGCTAAAATCGAGAAAAGGCATGCTAAGTACATTGCATCTCCGTGTCAGACGCAGTTTTGTTGTTGTTTTAAAACCTTGCCCTGGCTGTTGCCGGGGCCCTAATATTATCCAACCTATGTGTTAAACAGGGTTTCCGGGATCTCTCCTCGGATGATTCTAATCGCATTATGGCACTTTGTGTCACCGAGTGTTTGTCGCTTGGTGGATGTCCTATTGGGGTTGAATCTCACTTACTCCTAAGAAAGATAGTATGCCTGTTCTAAGATATTTACACACATTCACTTGTTCAACAAGAATGATTTCAGAAGTTTTATATTACGACTTTTCTTTGGGACGACAGACAATGTTAACCTAAAGATTAAGGATTTAATCTTTCACTTTTAATATAAATATACAGTGTTCGTTATCCTCGTCGTCGTTACCTAGCAGAAGCCATCTTCTGCCAACTTTCCAGCATTGAACATTCAAAGCCCCAGGCGTCCTTGACATTATGTATTCACGGTTGCAACTCCTGTCTCTTCTTCCAGGAACTACACCTTTCTTCACTGTTGTCGTTGAACAATAATGGTGTTTTTCTGACTAGATAGATATCACCGTTACTACTGTATCAGAGCTGTACGCGAGACAAAAGTTTTGGATAGACATGAGAATTAAGAGCACAGTATCAGGGGAAAAAATGGAAGCGTTAGATGCCAGATAGGGCTTGCAGTCTATCCCTTCAATCTGTCTATCCTCTGTCATCTCAGAATCATAGGTGAAATCAAGTCCCACACCTTAGACCCGGCTTTCTTTCCTGCAATTTACGTCGCAAATTACTTTTTACAGGGTGGGGTGGGGGAGGGGAATCTTTCACCCCACCCTACAGTCCTCCTTTTTCATCCCGGCAAAGGCTGAAACACAGGCAGCGTAAATTATACATCATTACTAACACAAGTTCCAATAGAAAGCTGTGACAGAAACAGGGAAAAAGGGATGGCACCCCGTGTTTTGTTACATAATAACAAACTACGGCTTGGAGATAAAAATCGATTCCAGAGAAAGCTATTATAAACGTGTAGTAACGATTTGATTATATAAGTAAAGTACAATAGAAAACACATTGGGAGGTAACTGCTATCTCAACGACCGTTAGGCTTAAGTGATTGTTTCTGCTACACTAAATGCGCTTGACTGTTTAGCTGTCTGAGATAATTGTCGTTTGCTATATGATGACAAAAACTGGCAGAAAGCAGTGGTTCTAAAAATGGGGTCAGGAAAAAGAATAGCATAATGGCTTTGTACGTATACAAAAGACAGCGGACGTTTTAATAGCACGACGAAAAGGGTGACAGTAAACAGAAATATAATTAGTGCTAACCAACCCCCCACCCCAAAATGTAGCCTTATTGTCAGATCAGCTCGGCCTGATGTAGCTGAGACTCAAAGACCAATTAAAACAGTCACTAATAAACATTTATTAACTGGTGCCCGGGGAAATTAAATGGAATTGTATGATTTTGAACAATTACTAATGTGTAGTATTTGATGAGAATGAAAATCAAAATGTGAAGCAAAGTCGCTGGCTTTGGATATGACAAACTTAAGAACAGTATAACTAGAAAGCTTTTACACTAGGAAAAAAAAACAACTTAATCCAGTTTTGTCCTTTTTAGGACAACAATTTTTTGTTATTTGAAGCCCCACCCTGGCTTTTGCCAGGGGCCGCAATATAGGCAGGCCATAAATATGGCCAATTGTCTGAACGCGGTTTCTGGGACCTCTCCACGGCGATCCTCATCCACATGGTGGCACTCTGTGTCATGGGGTGTTTACAGCTTGTGTGATGTTCTGGTGGGGTAGAAAGTCAGTCAGTCAGTCACTAGAAAAAAATGGGCATAGAAATATAATACAAAAAAAAAAAAAAAAACATAGCTAAATACACGATGACTGGAGATAGAGTGTGATGATAAAAGGATAGGACGGACTTTGATAGAGCTTCATGCTAGAGCTTCATGCTAGAGCTTCATGCTAGAGCTTCATTAATTGTCGAGCGACAAGGTGGAGGTTTTATTAGTCATTTTGGAGAGAGTGAACAGTGCCAAGGCACCAGTAGATTATCACTGTTTGATGTAAATGATGCAGTGAACAGTGCCGAGGCACAAATAGAACATCACGGTATGATGTGAATGATACAGTGAACATTGCCGAGGCACAAATAGATCGTCATGGTATAATGTGAATGGTGCAGTAACGAGGCACAAAAAGATCACCACGGTATAATGTGAACGATGCAGTAAAGAGGGCCGAGGCACAAATAGCTCATCACAGTTTGATGTGAATGGCGCAGTGAACAGTACCGAGGCACAAAAAGATCACCACGGTATAATGTCAATGATGCAATAGACAGTACCAAGGCACAAATAGATCAGCACGGTATAATGTCAATGATGCAGTGAACAGTGCCGGGGCACAAATAGATCATCACGGTATGATGAGAATGGTGCAGTGAACAGTATAGAGGCCCA
>CAJHNH020008279.1:100000-105000 GCA_905116865.2 Candidula unifasciata | reverse complement strand
CATCTGACATTCTTTCAATATGACGAAACCATTTGTGAATATGCACGTCAATATGTATTATTTATTGAAACATATCTGCACATATATTTGTGATAACCTCAATGTATATTTTATCAGTGTATTGCCAGTACGGACCTTAGGGAAATTTTGTGGTTGCTTTGTATACAAGTTTAAATGAATCTCTGGTGGCATCCATCCCCAACTCGGCCTACGTGCAGATGTTACTGAACAAAGCATGTAGGAGTAAATTCACACAAAAATGTTACTTTGCTTTTCTCGTCGTCCTTCTCCTCTTCTCCTTCCTCCTCCCCCTTCTTCATCGCCTTCTCCTTCTCTTTCTCCTTCCTCGTAGTCTCATTATCGTCGTCGTTCCTATTCTTCTTCTTCTTCTTCTTCTTCTTCTTCTTCCTTCTTCTTCTTCTTCTTCTTCTTCTTCTTCTTCTTCTTCTTCTTCTTCTTCTTCTTCTTCTTCTTCTTCTTCTTCTTCTTCCTCTTCTTCTTCTTCTTCTTCTTTTTTTTCTTCTTAGTCTTTTCCTTTCTTATTATCATCTTCTTCTACTATTTTGTTTGCTCTTAATAAAAGACCTATTAGAGTGTTGTTTTATGGTTTACAGCTAGGCTGACATAACTGCATCCTTTGGTTTAACAGATTTGATTTCAGAACCCATAATTCGGCTTAACAATTGATTACAGGACGAGAGCGGTATCACCCCTTCCCCCACTTCATCGGTTTAATTATAAAAAATAAGGCCTCGAAAACTATGCATGTATACGTGTATGTTTGTGTGCTCCAGTGCGTGCGTGTGTAGTGAATGTGTGTATATATCTTTCTTGTCGCATGTATAGTCAAAATGATACTGTTTATTGTTCATCTGTCTACTATTTACAATCGCCAAATAAGCGGCATAGTCATTTCATATTTAGCAGATGGACTTCTGATGACAAAGTGTTTACTTTTCCAAAAAAAAAAAGCAAAGGGGAAGTAATTGCGAAGACTCATCAACACACACCTTTGATATAACAGCAGTGCCACTTGTGACGGTATTTAATTACCCCCCTTTTAATTTCCTGTCACTAACATTAGGCGCAATTACTATACGCACACTACCAGTCGCCATTGAAGCCACAGTAAATTATTAACCACATATTGGTAAGGAAAGACACCAGATGTCGAAGTGAGTGCGACATGACTAGTGTTAATTATACCTTTGATCACATTCCTGTTAGTTGGGACACCAGAGTGGGAATATGTTGATGGATGAGGTGTCTCTTGGCTTGGTAATAATTACCGGATTGAGTTGTCTGTATTTTATCAACAGATGTTAGTTTCGTCATTTCCCCACCTATCCTGGGGTGGACCATCCCATATCTGACTGCAGTTTTCTTCTTACAGTCCGTTTCGGAAGTCCTGCCCAACTTTAAAAAATCTGTAATTCAGTAACCTTTCGGTGTATGCTGTTGTTGAAATTTTGAATGCCAGCTGTTATTAATCACGCCCTTGTATGAAATGTAGTATAATTTCTATTTTGCGTTAAAAAAAAATACCAGAGACTAGTCCAAAGCGAACAGTCGGTGTGCTTACAGTTACCTGAGTAAACGGAACTAAAAAAATGTCACACTGAACGCGTTTCATAGGCGTTTTACTTCCATATGTCATATTAGTATCATATGAGCTGAGGATTTTTCATTGTATGCTGGAATTGCTATCAAAATAATCATCACGCATCACTGCACATGTATACTTATTTCCAAACACTCTTAACAAGTGTGCCAATTACTGCATATTCTATTTTTAGGGGTACACACATTTTTATTCAAACGATGATCAAAAAAATTCGCCGCTTTAAGAAAACAGCAGCACCTGTGCAAAAATAAATTATAAAATCCTAAGGACATGGGAAATCTACAGCCATAAGCAGGTTACTTTATTCCCAGGATGATCCAATACAGTAGCACTTTACAGTTCTAAAATCAGAGACAGCGATCGAGTTCCAAATCGTTCAAGTTTCAAGCAAGATTTCCCCGTGAAAAAATGGAAAAAAAAAGGGGGGGGGGGGGATTATTTGCTCCAGACTTCTACAAAAATTGAATGTAAAATATATCTTTCTAAAGGCAGTACACTGTAGATGTAGTCACAAATGATGATCCTAATATAAATATAAAAAAATTGTATGCATATAAACATTGTATTAACTGTGCATATGAGACTGCAAATAGAAGTAGGAGCAGGAAGGGGAGATTCAATGCGATTTTTTATTGAGAGGTGAATCACCTTAGATGATAACATTCGGTTAAAATGGACGGTAGGCAGCGGCACTGTTCGAAGCGGAGGCAAATTTTCTGCTTCTGCCGGACGATGGCCGGTGCATTTTTGCTCCATTTGTAGACTGGATATAGTTTCGTCGCCCAGCTTCTGAGTTAAATGCATGGCGTGACACTGTGAGCTGCGGATTGCATTTGGGATGTTTTTTCGACTGGGACCATCGTGGTGGTGTGAATTGTAGATTCAGAAAATGGGGCGATGCCTGTAGTCATGCAATGTTGGTGGTGCCCGTATGTGATGAAAATTGATTTCGTGGGCATCTGCTGATCTGTTGGCGACTTCCACTATCATCAGTGATGAACTGCATTTCTAATGTTAGACTGCTTGAGTTAGCACTTCGGATGGCTACCGTATGTTTTAATGCTAGTGTATGCTAGATATGCTGAGACAGCAGTCTGTCAATCTTTCCACAAAGGACTGTGATAAACATTATGTGTGTTTTTCGTTGGCACAGGAGCGGAGCAAAGATGGGGTGACCCGTTTGCTATGACGCTGAAAACTAATACTACCAGACCAGACTACTAGATAATAACATCCGGAATCCTTTCTTGTGTCATATCGTACAGGGTTGTGGGTCAAAATGGACGCTAGGCACAGTAACTGTTGTGAGCGTGACAAATTATTTTGCTTCTGCCAGACGGTGGCCGGTGCTTTTTTTGCTCCATTTGAAGACTGAAAGGATGGTTTCGATGCCCAGCTTCTGAGTTGAGTGCGTGGCGTGACACTGTGAGCTGCTGATTTCATTTGGAATGTTTTTATACTGTGACCAACGTGGTGGTGTGAATTGTAGACTCATAAAATGGCGCTACGCCTGTTGTCGAAATTTTAGTGGTGCCATTATGTGATTAAAACTGATCTCGTGTGCACCTGATGATCTGTTAGTGACCTCTGCTACCATCATTCATTAACTGCATTTCTAATGTCGGACTATTTGTGTTAGCACTTCGGATGGTTACCGTATGCTTTATTTGCGTGTGTATGCTAGTACATATGCTGAGACAGCAGTATGTCAATCTTTCCACAAGGGACTGTGATAAACATTACGTGTGTTTTTCGTTGGCACAGGAGCGGAGCAACTATGGGGTGACCCGTTTGCTATGAAGGTGAAACTAAGATTACCAGATTTCCAGATTACCAGGGTCACTAGTTTTTGTTGACAGCCAGCGTTCCAAAGTGCTCTGATGCTGGCGACCAGTGGTCACTTTTCTAAAAATTGCCAAAATGTTATCACTGGACACAGCTCTTAACTAGAGCTGTTTTAGTGTGCCACAGGCGAAAACTGTTTGAGATGACAAACGGAGACGGGACGAGTTGCGCAGGTGGCGCGTGTTAGGCGTTCGGGTACCGATAAGGCGCTCATGTTCCGAGGCAAAAATTACTTTGAATTTTTAAGTGTTCGAATTTCGAGGCACAAATATTTTAATTATTTATTTATTTATTTATTTAATTTTTCCTACTGTTAAACGGTTTTCTGGGGGTTGCTGCTGTTGAAATGGCATCCGAAAAATGGCTCATTGAATCACTAGCTGCCTTTTTTTTTCAGACTGCAATCCCAGATGAAATCAGATTTACACATTTTGTAAGCATTAAAATAGTTTTCTTAGTCCCACTAACGAACCGTTATATTAACTAATAAACACAACACTGGACAGATTTAAAAAAAAAATGATTAAAAATTTATCGATCTAGATAACCTTTGGCATAAACGAAAATAGAGGGGGGGGGGGGGGGGGGGAGAGAACAGGGGGGGGGGGGGGGGGGGGGGAGAACAAAAACAAAAAAAAAAAAAAAAAAAATAAATTGCATTTGTAGGAAAATAACAAATATTAACTTTTTTAAAGTACTTGCAGATTGTGAGGCTTTGAGTTATAGCACAGTTAGCCTGTCTATAGATCCTATGTATAAATAAAGCACCGATAAGGTTCCAGTGTATTTCTCGGAGGGACTCTCTGAATACTGTCAAAAAAAACAACAACAACACAGACAGCGATTGTGATAGCAATCCGTCTGCTGCAGAAATCAAAGTATAGTACTTGACGTCGTCAAACTGTTAAACGCATTCATTAATCTCTATAGCGCAGATATAATTCTGCATACAACCAGATCTGAGAAGTTGCAAAATAGTCTGCAAGCAACAGTTATATTTGGAGGTCTATTTACAACAAGTCAATATTTTTTTTATAATAACCGGCAAAGTAAAACTATCTACATTTATCTAGATATAATCATAATTTATTAGTATTATAATATTTCCTGTAAACTCTATCTTGTACCTGTCTTTTTTTCCAGCGATTATTTAAAGCTTCACAATAACCGGTAGCTATAAATTTACATGCCTCTACTTATAAACATTACAAAATGTATTATAATTCCGTCATTCCTTTAAGAATGATTGGCAGTTAGGAAGCGACATCATGGTACACCGGATATACCCACAGATGTTTCGTCTGAATAATAAATCCCAAAACAAAACATTATCAATAAATTTACTCTAATACACTTTAAATGTTTAACTCCTTCCCTCCCAAAATGTTGTCACTTGATCTCCTCCTGACACAAGAAGTTGACATTAAAACAAATATTGTTAGTTCTGAAGAAGTTCAGCAGGGACACTGTGAGACAAAAGAGCCAAACTAAGATGTGAGATACAAAGTAAAGTATCAATGTCCACACCTTC
>CAJHNH020008279.1:92500-95000 GCA_905116865.2 Candidula unifasciata | reverse complement strand
TCGCAGCGGGGTCATTCGCCAGATCTCACCCCATGTGAGTACTCTTGGCAATGCGCCCTCCATGCTGACCCAATGGCCCTGCTGCGACTGCTGGGCTGCCTTCTGGATCCAAACCTCGTTTTCGTTGTCCCTAACTTGTTTTTTTTTACCATGTCTCGGCGCTCTTTGGTTGTGGCTTTGGACCCCCAATTGACCTTTCCGAGACCCAGGCCTCGACGGTCGGTTTGAGTGTTTCCCATTATCTTCTTCAATTTTAGTGCATTCTGAGCAGATTCGATCGAATCGAGGACTTTCCACTTCTGACCAGTCTTGAGAGCGGGCTGGACAGCGATGACATTTGGGTCTGAAGACTCGCGTAAAAGCATGGCAAGTCTTACTTTGCCAGATTTAAACTCTTCGGTTATCAATTTGAACGGGAGTACCAGCTTAGCCTGCTTACAATACAGAGCCACGTCAGTCAGACAAGGCGGTGCACCAATCCACTTTCTTAAGGGTGTGTTGATTTTTTTCTCCATCGTCTCCACTGCAGTCATCGTCACTTCGTAGACTAACAGCGGCCAGAGGAGTTTTGGAATCAACATGAATTGGAGACACCAGACCTTAAACTTCCCGATCAGCCTGCTGCGCTCGATCGCGAGCAGGCCTGTAGCCAGTGACTCGTGTATTCGCCGGACCTCCGCTCTATCAGATAACTTCGAATCGTAAACGCGACCAAGGCTCTTCACCGGTTCTTCCAGAACCGTGAGGATCTTATTCCTTGCCACCGTAAAACTGGTTGCCGACACCTTGCCCTTATGGATTGACAGACTCCGCGACTTCTGCGGTTTGAACTGCATTCCGCTCCATTGGACCATCGCGTCCAATCTTTTCAGGATCGTGTAAACAAGGGTAAACAAGAATAGACCCCCTGCCTCCCCAATTAGCATATCGTAGAAGTCGACGATTAGGGGTTTCTTCTGAAGCCTGAGAAGCAAGTCCGTATTCAAAAAAGTCAGATCTGTAAAACGGTTGCACACGCAACACTCAGGTTATGGGACAAGTCTTTAAGTCCAGATGTGGGTGAACAACCATAACTTTTCGCCGGAGATTACAGGCAGTGAACGCGAAGAAGATCCTCACTGCACACTCGACAAGTCACGAAACGCTCGGATAGTACCATTTACGTTGCTGTTTATTTTACCTCTTTGGCACCTGTAGAGTGGTCATGTTTAAGGATACGTCTTTTGACCTTGTGGTGTTTTGAAAAGCTGAAATGATTATTGAAACCGTAACAGATAATCGACAAAGAGGTTTGTGTGCTGGGTTCTTACGTGGGAGACCTGTAGTTCGAGCCTCGGTAAGTGATGAAGATTGTTTTTTTTTTTTTCCTGGGGACAAAATAGAAACCATCATCTACACAGTTTGTACCATCTGCACTAGATATGCGCCTTTAATGCCCAGACTCATGTAACAACTGCCCTAGATATGCGCCTTTAATGCCCAGACTCATGTAACAACTGCCCTAGATATGCGCCTTTAATGCCCAGACTCATGTAACAACTGCCCTAGATATGCGCCTTTAATGCCCAGACTCATGTAACAACTGCCCTAGATATGCGCCTTTAATGCCCAGACTCATGTAACAACTGCCCTAGATATGCGCCTTTAATGCCCAGACTCATGTAACAACTGCCCTAGATATGCGCCTACTATACCCAGACATGTGTCACAACTGCCCTAGATATGAGCCTACTATACCCAGACATGTGTAACAACTGCACTAGATATGCGCCTTTAATGCCCAGGCTCATGTAACAACTGCCCTAGATATGCGCCTTTAATGCCCAGACTCATGTAACAACTGCCCTAGATATGCGCCTTTAATGCCCAGACTCATGTAACAACTACCCTAGATATGCGCCTACTATACCCAGACATGTGTCACAACTGCCCTAGATATGCGCCTACTATACCCAGACATGTGTAACAACTGCACTAGATATGCGCCGTTAATGCCCAGACTCATGTAACAACTGCCCTAGATATGCGCCTTTAATGCCCAGACTCATGTAACAACTGCCCTAGATATGCGCCTTTAATGCCCAGACTCATGTAACAACTGCCCTAGATATGCGCCTTTAATGCCCAGACTCATGTAACAACTGCCCTAGATATGCGCCTATTATACCCAGACATGTGTAACAACTGCACTAGATATGCGCCTACTATACCCAGACATGTGTAACAACTGCACTAGATATGCGCCTACGATACCCAGACATGTGTAACAACTGCACTAGATATGCGCCTACGATACCCAGACTCGTGTAACAACTGCACTAGATATGCGCCTACTATACCCAGACATGTGTAACAACTGCACTAGATATGCGCCTACGATACCCAGACATGTGTAACAACTGCACTAGAAATGCGTCTACGATACCCAGACTAGTGTAACAACTGCACTAGATATGGGCCTAAATTTCCAGACTCGTGTAACAACTGCACTAGATATAAA
>CAJHNH020008279.1:0-87500 GCA_905116865.2 Candidula unifasciata | reverse complement strand
TTTATCAACTCTTTCCTTACCGGGAGCTCCACAGTGGGATGGTATCCATCGCATAGTTACCTTACACCGGTTGTCTAGCTGGAGAGTGTTTCCGTATACCTGATAATTTTCCATATTCGAGTGTCTGAAGTTCCTGCACCTGTTAGGAATACCATGGGTTGTGAAATTTGACACACATTTAGCAGTGTCTCTTCTGCTATTTTGATGGCTTGAACTTCTGCTTCAAAGTTCTGACAGTGGTTTCCTGCTGGTATTTTGACTCTATATCTGGTATTATTTTTTTTTTACAATCGACATCTTTGCACATTGGAGATTCTCATGCGTGCTCAGTCCTCTTTGCTGTAGCCACTCCAAGGTACCTCTACTGGTTGTTCTCATGAGGAGTTGGTTATAGTATATCCTGTCTTTACCTCGAAGGCTGCATAGTCGTGCCTCACCAAGCAAAACTCCTCTTGCAATCGTGTTGTCGTCAAAGATTCGCTTTATCTGCGAACCTAATCCGTACAGGGTTGATGCTATCAGCCTTTTCTATGCTTCTCTTTATTTGCATTATTGTATTACTTGCCATCTGATTAACTTTTTTCATTACCATTTCCACCTGCGTACGTGCCCAGGTGTGTGGATCCAGGTGATTTAGGTTAACTGTGACTTGAGAATGCTTTCCACCCATTCGGAGCGGAGACTACCAGTAACGATTTTCTGAATCATGTTCAAAGAGTTTGAAATTATTTAAGCATGTGCGGTCTCTTGTTCTGCTACCCACGAGAGTGCTCTATAAGCAGCGGTTATCTCTACAGTCATGCTTGACGTTGTTGTATGGTAAGCGCCGCTATCCTCTTTTATTGTTTTTCCCATCCTTTGTACTGTGTATGCCCATGCTGATCTTGACCTGAGCTTTACGGACCCATCTGTGTAAATGACGACGTCTTCTGATCGTAAATGCTGATCTCACAGTGCCATAATCTCGGCGCCTAGAGTGGCTGGTATCTGATTCCTGCAGGACCTCCCCAGTGTTATGACAACCTTTGACAAGTCATGCAAGTCTGCTGGTGTATATGTCCTTTCTTCTTTTGTGACTGATCTCGTCTGGGTCACATACTTGCCTGATTAGAATGTCCACCTCTGCCATTTAAGAGTGTCATAGCTCTGTGGGACAGAGTATAGACAATACGTCGTGTAACTACATGTTGGTGTTTGACGGACCAAAAATGTGCACCAGCGCTCAGCCAGTTGATTTGATGATACGGGGAAAACCCGAGATGCGTGAACACTGGTGCAACGTACACGTTTGAACCGGAGCTGAACGGGGGAGAGAAAAGGGACGTGCGAGGATGAGGACATTTTGAGAGACGTGATTGTATTTTTTTGGGTTAGGAATTGACAGATAGGTTGTGTAGTGTTAACGCTGTCGTCGTATGTGTTGGTTAGCTGTTGTTGATCCATTGTTCAAACCTCAAACTTTAAACCTTTTTATATCATCGATAGCGTTGTGCAGTTGGTGGTTAATGTCTGCTGTTATCGTCATCTACGCTTTCACCTATGCCACTTTATTTCCGATGGCCCTCTTGACAAATCCAGGACATAACGCAAGGCATGGTATGAGGTGTCTTTTAAGCAGTCAAGTATATCTCCCAAAGGCTTTATTTTGTATCCGGTCCAGTCTTTCTAGCTGGGTTCTGCTGATAGTGAGGAGGCCCATGCCGCAACCTATAACACTTACTATAAATCCCTGATAGAACCGGACAAGTTGGCGTTATTCAATGTTGGCGTATGCCATCGCCTTCAGCATCGTCAGATCTTTACTGGCTCTGTCTGTGACATTGTCTACATGATTCTGGTATGAAAAACATCTGTCGACAGTTATGCCAAGGTATCTCATTGTGTTCGTTTAGTCGATGTCTATACCGCACATGCTCACGACTGGCGTAGGTGTACTAGCAATGTGGTATTCAAAGAGAACCATGTTAAGGAATTATTTTGCTGGGGTTTTCTGTGCGCCTAATTCCTAACACCACTCACTGAGTCGGACTAATTCCTGCTGTAGGGTTGTCGTAATTTCATCCCGGTTGTTTTTACGTCGGTAAAGAATGTCGTCTGCGAAGGACAGTGTCTCATATTATTTAGAAGCTCGGTAGACACTCCTGTACTCTGAAGTACACACAGAAATATAAATACGTACCACACTCACTGACACCTTTGGATGTCACGTTTTGGTAACAGTCATATTTCACAGAATACTACAGACACGCACGCACACACACACACACTCACACACACATACACAAACACACTTTTGTACGTCAAACTGTCATCAGTGGTCTTTCACGTTAAACCAAAAAACCCCACAATGAGCTCACACCAGCCTCACGAACACATCGGCACACACCCACACATATACACACACACGAGTACACTTCTCACTCTTACATCATCTGCCACACCACACTGCACACAATAGCAGGCTTACAAACACGGAGACTCGCACGCACTCACACCACATATACAAACTCATCTGACATCTTTTGAACTATAGCATAAACACTTGTATTTTCTTGCCTTTCTTCAGATTCACACTAACCGTCTATTACTCGCGTTGTCTGTAGTGTTGCATTACCTTAGAGGTTCTGGTATTTTTTGTTTTGTTTGTTAAACATGCATGAGTAAGACAGAGGGGATTGTGGATACGATGTGGGAGATTGGTATTTAAGATCAATATAGATAGATTAGTCGACTCTGTGGCTAAGTCGATGAGACCGCTTCGTAATGCCGGGATGCCGGGTTGGATCCCAGCTGCGGGCCATGCGCCTTGCGTTGGTTTCGACAGTGGTATCAAGAAAGCGACCGTCCAGAGGCAATGGCAAACTGCTGGACGTAAATTTGCCTAAAAATATCCCCACAACAGCCAGGGGCTGATCGGGTTAGTTTTGCAACGTCCTGTAAACGATATGCAACTAACCATAGGAAGATTGGTATTAACAATCAACATAGGGAGGTTGGTATTTACAATTAATATATCTTGAAAATCGCTTTATTTTCAATCTGGGCACTATAACACATAGAAGACTGAACTGAGAACACGGTTTCATCTAAAATCCTAAGCGTCGAACTACTCACACAGTTTTATCTAAAACCCTCCAGTCACTGCCCCTGGAATTCCCTATCGGTATTTATTCTCCGGTCCCTCGTGCGACGTCAGCTACTGACAAGACACCGAGATACTAAACTAAGTGATTTTGTTTATTTTTGTGGTATTGTTTTATATATGTATGTGATGATGAAGGCTACGTAGACGCAACGTTTTCGTTTTGTTTGTGAAGCTTGCTTACATACTTTTCGTTCGGTTTTACTTGGCAGAGTAAACACAAGAAGTACTTGGTAAGGTACACAAAAGAAGTACCTGGCAGAGTACACACAAGAAGAACATAGCAGAGTAAATTAGGGTAGTATTTGGCAGGGTACAAGAAAGTAGTACTTTGCAGGAAACATGAAATTAGTACTTCTCAGAGTAACCGAAAGTAGTATTTGGCAAGGTCAACCAAAGTAGTACTTGTCAGGGTAAGCTAACATAGTAATTGGATTGGTAATCTAAACTAGTACTTGGCAGGGTAAACTAAACTAGTTGTTTTGCAGGGTAAACTAAAGTAGTACTTGACAAGGATAAGTAAATTAGTGCTTGGCAGCGTAAGCTAACGTAGTGTTTGGCAGAGTAAAATAAACTTGTACTTGGTAGGGTAAACTAAAGTATTATTTGGCATAATAGATTAAAGTAATAATTGGCATGTTACATGAAAGTAGTATTTGGCATTATACATAAAAGTAGTACTTGGCATTGTAAACGACAGTAGATCTTATTATTAGCGTACATATTTGTTCCCGGCATATTCTTCCCACACACACACACACACACACACACACACACGCGCGCGCGCGCGCGCGGGCGCACACATAAACTCACTCACACTAGCGTGTGCATGTTCACAAGAAACACACGAGGAGGGAAACCTGGAAGCAAGCACCTCCAGTTTTAAACAGACACATCAGACACACATACAACCCTACAATCTAGTTATCCTTGGGTCATATTCTCCAGACTTGCAATTCTGACAGTTGCCCCAGGCTCAGGTAACTCAGAAACAATCTACGAGTGACTAGGTGTCATTTTGTGTTGATTTCTTCAAATATTAGCATTGTCTCTTGCTGTGCTGTCCTGAAGACAAACAATTATCTCTACGAAAATTTGCTCACCGAGAGTTACCAAACCAAAGCACAGCACGAAGAGAGAACCGAGAGACGAAACTAATTATATAGTCATTTTGACAATCACAAGTTGAAGAGACTCACTCTCGAAGTCAGTGTTTTCTGATCATCTGAAGGTTTTAAGAACGCTAAAAGTGGTGATTTTGAATCGTCTGAAACTGGGATGTTACCTTGGATGAATAAAAGAGTAATAAAGATGTCTTGAAAGAAACTAACTCACAAAGAGAATTGATAGCTCACATCAAAAAGAGACAACCTACGTTCTTTGATCATGTATATATGTCTGCCTGCCTGCCTGCCTGCCTGCATGGATGGATGGATGGATGGATGGATGGATGGATGGATGGATGGATGGATGGATGGACGGACGCACGCACGCACGCACGCACGCACGCACGCACGCACGCACGCACGCACGCACGTACGTACGTATGTATGTATGTATGTATGTATGTATGTATGTATGTATGTATGTATGTATGTATGTATGTATGTATGTATGTATGTATGTATGTATGTATGTATGTGTGATATATTGATATGATTGATATCGTTGATACGTAATCATCATTACATTACACCAACAGACATTTACAGATATATTCGCACCTGCAATATCCTGAGAATGTTTCTATCATCATAATCAAGCCAGTAGATACATACGTACTTTGAACTACATGCGTTCTTCTGTGTGCATTTGTCAAGTGGGTGCAGAATGTCTGAAAGACCCTTTAAACGATTACCGCCCGTTTTACAAAACGGAGCCCAGGAACCCCCACGGAGAAGACTGGTGCCAAAGTCCCACTAGTGGTGATCAAGCAAAGAGTACGGCGTGAAATAGTTAAAGACTTATGTTCATGGAGTGTTAAACGGATTCAGTCAAGCGGCTACGTGCAGATGTTGATTTTTAATTGCATGCTAAATGTATCACTTAAAACCTTTAGTATACACTGGGACAGTTGGGAGGCTGCTGCGCAAGACCAGACTTCTTGGCGAACGTCTATCTGATATCACTTGGGAGGCTGCTGCACAGAACGGACTTCGTAGTGAAGGTCTATCTGAGGGCACTTTGGGAAGCTTCTGCACAGGGCCAGACCGTGGCAAACGTTTATCTGAGGGCACTTGGGAGGCTTCTGCACAGAACGGATTTCATGGCGAACGTCTATCCAAGGAGAAGCAGTGACTTGCGAGGCATCTATAAAAATGGCAGCCGAACAGCAAAGACAGGATAGAAAATCATATAACAGGCCCACTATCTGCTGATAATGTTTTCTGTCGTCAATGTCCTAGATCATTCCCATACCGTATTAGGTTTGTATGTCACCCCCGGACTTACAATCAACTATAGTTTTATAAAAGATAGAAGAAAGTGTCTTCTTAATCACTTTTAATGGACGAACAAGCTAACGGTTTCTGTTTGAATTCGTGGTCGTTTAGAGGCCGGAAATTCACCTCACAATGGGACTAAAGTTTTCAATTTTTAATAGCTAGTATTTTTTCTTATCAAAGATGAAAAGCTCAGAGAATGGAGAGTGAAAAACATCATGGAAATTCTAATTGTGTTTTAAATAACCGTTAATAACTGGCATCTGGAGTGCTATTAGATTAGAATCGCTGAGGCATATATATACATACACACAAATAACAGAAAGAGAAAATGTGAGTACATTAAAGAGTTAAATGGTAGTAGACAACAAAGTATAAGAAAAAGACGATCGAGGGATCGTATGTACACACACATTTGTAGTCAACAAAAGAAAAGTGAAGGCCAATCAGAGAGATTCAAAAAACGACAGAACTGGAGTGTAAGCCCCTCAAGCCCTCAAACCCCCCCCCCCCCCCGTATTTCTTAGAGGGGGCCTCCTCCCTTTCCCCCTAACCCCCCCCCCCCCCCCCATTGAGAGCCGACGCCTCACCAGACAAATTTTGGGGATGGGGGGATAAGTGGGCCACACCCCTAACCATGTACACACACTGTCGATTGAAGTATTTGTTTCCATATTTCATACTACGTCAACAGTTTTATTCTAGTCAAATGTCACTCATGTGATGTTGATGCTGATGGTGATGACTGACGATCCCATTTCCCCCTAACCCCCCCCCCCCCCCCCCCCCCCCCCCCCCCCTTTCCCCCACCTAATTAGTTACTTTGTGTTGTCGTCTAGTATTGTTGAAACTGTGACATGCATTTACACTGTATTGACATTCACGGACTCTCATTAGCCTTGAGCTTATGCTGTGACGTCTTCTAGGACTGAGGGAATTAGGACAACCCAGACAGACTGGATCACCGAAACTCACGTCCAATGATATGCCAAGTCACCAGCCCGGGATATCCGAAACGAAAGCGACCACAGACAGACGTGCCGTTGTAAATAAATGGACGCTCAGCTTTGGTCTTGGGAGTTTTGATGAAAGTAACTACAGATAAACCTGGTTCTGTCAACTGTGGCTCTTTGTTGATATTGGTAAAACATGACAGTTTATACACACAATAAGACAGAAGCAGTCAGTTTTACTTTGTCTAATGATGAGAGGTGAAGCATTAGAGAACATTATGAAAGCTGTAAAAGTCAACAGTAGAAGAACGAACGAACGAAAGAACGAACGAACCAAAGAACTTAAGAGACGGATCAAGAAAAACAAAAGTCTGACGACCTGTAGCGACGGTATAGTGGGAATATCATGGAATTCATTTCAAATACTAAAGACCGACATCTGTGTACAGGGCACATGATGGTGATGATAATGATTAAATATTACATTAAAAGGGCATCGCTCAGATGACTGATTCTGTTATAAATAGTTGAACTGTAGTAAAACTTGTAAAACATTACGTCTTTATGCTAAACTAGAGCAAGAAGTAGACAAAGATACAAGTAAAAGAATACCATTAAGATATGGGCGAACAGCAATCTGAGAGAGTGTACTATTAAGACCAGATACATAGTGTGTTGGAGATCCAATGCGGTCAACCTTCATAATGGAGACGACATCTCATCGTTTTATTGTTTAAAATATTAGCGAGCTGAGATGGCATAGCACCAAGATGCTCGTCTGTTGTGTGGGGGTCTGGGAATCTAGGTAAATGGGTCCATAATGAGGTCCCTTTTCTCCAATGGTCTCTTCCTTCTCTGTTACTCCATGACGCACGTATCTTTGCACTGTCTTTCTGTCTGTCTTGTTATGACCCTAAGCTACCACTCAAGGTCAGCACAATCTTCGTAAAGGAAACATCTCCCTGTGACTATTTTCTCCGAACCCTTTACTGAGCTTAGTATGTCAGTAAAAGTGAATGACTTTTTACACGCCTTCAGACTTATTGGGTATAGGGAAGATGAAAGCTACTGTTGTCTTTCCCATCTACCGTACCTCTTCTGATTACATGTCATGTTGTACGAGCATCAGATGGTCTCTACGGTGCTGCCCTGGTTCTTGTGTTATGGAGTGAATCAACTTCATTCTTGAACGTAATTGCCCATCATCACGGTCTGTGATTTCTGTGCATCCCTAAAGCCCAGTGTAACATGATCACAAGACTTGTCTATATGCAAGACGTGTCCCTATGTTGGTAAGGCAGACAGGCTAGCATCCATAATTCCACTTTTCAGATTCATTAACGATTTTAGTGCAGGAGGCCTCATGTTGTGTACGCCAACATCTGCACAAGATGTGGTCCGCAATACATCGGTGAAAAGCAGCAACGTCTAGCGGACGATTTCATAAATCTACTCAAACCAGTGCCTATGCATATTAATTACCATGGTCCCCCAGGTGTCTTAGACCGCAGGTCAGGGCCATCCTGTCTAGCCCATTCTATGAAAGAGTCTGTTAAACTATTGAGAAGCCCTTCGCCTGTCTTATGGGTGTCCTCTCGTTTAAGGACCTTATCACCCGACACAGCTTGGTCTAAACATTACTGAATTACAGCCGTAACATAATCTGCCACGTTTCCTGTTGTCAAGTATACGCTTCCTGTATCACACATGTATTGGAGTTTCTACTGCCAAGACGCGTGTGAGCATCTCTAGAAAATACCTACACTCCGTGATAAGTGATTTTATATATTATTATTTGTAAGTGCATTCGTGTTCGTTTATGTTATGTTGTGGCAAAAGTTTTTTTTTAGCGAAATTGAACAGTTGTCCCTACTAATTGATCGTTTATATTATGTTCTACCAAAGTTTTAATAGCGACATTAAACAGTGGTCCTTATTAATTGAACGTTCATGTTATGTTCTACTAAAAGTTTTATAGCGACATTAAACAGTTGTCCTTACTAATTGGCCGTTTATGTAATGTTCTACCAAAGGTTTTATAGCGACAGTGAACAATTGTCCTTTCTAATTGTTTGTTTATGTTATGTCCTACCAAAGGTTTTATAGCAACAGTGAACATTTGTCCTTACTAAATGTTCGTTTATATTATGTTCTACCAAAGGTTTTATAGCGACAGTGAACATTTGTCCTTACTAATTGATCGTTTATATTATGTTCTACCAACGGTTTTATAGTGACAGTGAACATTTGTCCTTACTAATTGATTGTTTATATTATGTTCAACCAAAGGTTTTATAGCGACAGTGAACATTTGTCCTTACTAATTGATTGTTTATATTATGTTCTACCAAAGGTTTTATAGCGACAGTGAACATTTGTCCTTACTAATTGATTGTTTATATTATGTTCTACCAAAGGTTTTATTGTTTTCATTTTTCCGGGTTTTCATTTGTCCTTCCAAATTGTAATAATGAGAATGTTGCTAGTTCTTTTGTTGCACATTTAGATATCGTTTCAAGAAATCTTCTAGAAATCGGAAAATATGCTAGCAACATTTCAACAGATACCATAAAGTATTAAGCAGGCATGGTTCTGGTCTTTAGTCTCTTATTTCCTCTAAATTATTTATAAGAAGAGAAGACACACCACAGTCCGCAAATCATTATCGGAACACACACACACACACACACACACACACACACACACACACAAACGTAAACAAACCACGGAGACAGACAGACGCACGTACATCACACAAACAAACATAAAAAAACCACACAGACAGAGAGACAGTCACAGGCATAACACACACACACACACACACACACACACACACACACACACACACACACATACACACACAAAGAAAAGATTCACGTAAAATAAATCTGTGAAAATGAAACGAGGAAATATAAAAATACAAGCTCTCTAGTTTATTCTGTAGAGCTGGACTCACTAAATTACATTTTGCTGTGCAAACAGATCCACAACAGAGCAAAATTGGGTCATTCGCAGTTTGATTCTAGGGACGAACCGTGGGGGCGCGAAAGACAATACGTGACAGTTGCGGTTGAAGAGAATAGGCGGTTTCAAAGTTCAATTGAGGTTATAATTAAAACTGGGAAACTGATACCACAAAACGATCAGATTTTCTTGTTACTCGATTTTCTGATTAATTTTTGAAATGGATCGAGTTGAGTTGAGTTGAGTTGAGTCAAGAATTGACATCACAGCACTCGGGGCATTCCCATGCATGCTCAGTCCTCATCTTCAGCAGCCAGCGCAAAGTTTCAGTACTGATGGTACCGGTCACAACCTGGTTAAATGTCCGTCTTGCCTTTTCTTTGAGTGTAGTGACCCGGGTCAAACCCTCTGGCTACACCCAGGTGCCTCATTCTTTCAAGGCCATAATAATTTCTGAAATGGGTAAGTAACGTACGCTATGCAGTACCTTAGTGTAATGGTAAAGGAAATGTGACACCCTGTACATAGTAGATTCCCCGTGTGGGTTTTGGGACCCGGCTGTGAGCTTAACAAGAATAGAATCACTGCCTCCCAAATAAGCATGCCGTTAGTGTTCACTAATTGGTAGCTTCCTTTGAAATCGAAGTGCATCAGCCCGAGCTGCGAGGAAACAACCGACTGCACAAATAAGCCAGTAAACAGGATATACCCCCAAAACTCAGGTCCTGGCACAAATCCAAATTCCAAAAGGACGAACAACCAGGATTTTCCGGCTGAGTTTACAGCTAAAAACAAAATAAGAAGTAAGTAGAAGAGTAAGGCATTTCCCTGTAAGTTCTGTTCTGTATGGGTTCTGTCTCCATAATAGAGTGGAGTGTTCATGAAACTCAGGCCCTGGCACAAATCCAAATTCCAAAAGGACGAACAACCAGGATTTTCCGGCTGAGTTTACAGCTAAAAACAAAAAAAGAGGAAAGTAGAAGAGTAAGGCATTTCCCTGTAGGTTCTGTTCTGTATGGGTGATGTCTCCATAATAGAGTGGAGTGTTCATGAAACCCTGTCTCTGAGACTATTCTTTAGTTAGTTCCCGATCTCTTCCAGGGTGCGGTTCAGTTCCACAGACCGAAAGGAACGACAACTGTCTTTTCACGAACCTCTTTGTAATAATAAGGTTGTTGAGTATCCTTTACAAGACGTTGCAGAACCAACCCCAACAACCTCTGGCTGTTGTGTGGTTTTTCTAGGCAAATTTACGTTCAGTAGTTTGCAATTGCTTTCTGACGGTCAGCTTTCTTGATACCACTGTCGAAACCAACGCAAGGCGCATGGTCCGCAGCTGGGATCGAACCCGGCACCCCGGCATTACGAAGCGTTCGCATCGACTTAGCCACAGAGTCGACCCTATTTGTAATACAAAACTGAAAAAATGTGGAGTGGAGGTGTCAGTGGTGACATGAGCATAAAACGGATATAATGATGGTTCTTCTTATCGGGCTGCGTGATCTTGACGTAAGGCATCTGATTCTAATGCTAGAGGTTTCGGGTTTAAACCCCGGTGTAGGCCGGCATTTTTTTTTCATGTGGGTTTCTAGTTTTTTTGCTCTGGTCTCTGGTTAGTAAGACCGGACGCCGGTGTGTAAAAAATCATTGGCAGTTGGAAATCGAAAAGAGTAGCATAACGGCGCTGCCTGGGCAAATATTTGAGTTAAAAATCTACCCAAAGTATTTTAAGACCCCCTTCCCCCCCCCCCCCCCCCCTCGGTGCTACGGAGCTTTGTGCACTGCACTGAGAATCTTCGCACTCATGCTTAAGTCAAAAGTAGAACAGAACATGTATGGGTTATCCCTTGTGTCATGATGTTGATCTGTCGTCTAAACTAAAGTAAACTTTCACCGTGTACACTTTCCACTGCTGAAGAAAAATGCATCAGTAGTTATTATTACTGTGTACTATTTACTACACATGCTGGGTTTACGTCTCGAGCATAGAGAAAAGAACGCTCGCTGGAAGCTTATGCTACTCATGCAGATACTGTAACTGTGAAAGCCACCAGTGACTAAGTACTACGATGCTGGGTGCGCGCACATACTCTAAACAGCAATGCGTTGAGGAGAAGAATATCACCTGAAGCTATCTCCATTGTAATCGTTAGCTACTAATGCCTACACATTCTAAATGACCACGTCTCGGCACACGTAAGCCTTAACAGAAAAGTGAGGTCTACAGCAACAAGAACGGAAACGAGAGTAAAAGGGGAATAACTAAGAACAAAAGTTCTAAGAGAAATAATAACCATAAGAAACTGACTAGTTCAGTAAGCCTAGCTATTCAAGCATTACATGTCTGGACGCCATAATAAGCAGCATTCTATTGTGTATGCGATTCGTGACATACAAGGGTCACGCACCGAATCCTGGACAAAGCCATATTTCTCAAATGCTTACAATCACAGTTGGCAAGGAGATATATGTATTTCGCTATACAAATCAACGTTTAATACAAAGCCAGCATGTAAACAAATGTATGATTGTCACAACAGCGGAGACGCAAGTAGTTAGTAATAATTAGAAGAGAGACAGAAAACTGGGAATTTGTTCCGGGAATTTCCAGAATATAAAAGGACATAAAGAAAAGGCAAGACGTAAGCTTTAATATGAATGCAGCTTGAAAGGACAGCTTGATTGGACAGGCTGTGCAGCTGACATTGGAATTTAATCAATAAGTTTAGGGAATCACATGCCAGTGACATGTTGTATACAGTCGAATGAAAAGATGCAGCAGTGCAGACATTCATAGAAAAGAGAAGTGCCAAAACCATAAATAAGTAAGTACTCATTTTCTTCTTCTTCTTTGCGTTCACCGGCTGTAAACTTCGGTGGAAAGTTCTGGTTGTTCAACAAACTCTAGTCGTTAGACTTGTTTCAGAACATGAATGTTGCGCGCCAATCCGTTTTACAGATTTGACTTATTTGTGTGCAGGCTGTTGGTCCCTTGCCTCTCCGGCAGATACACTCTTACATAAAAACACAAGCGCAGTTGAATACAACGTTGTGTGAAAATTTGAAAGCAGTCGGTGGAGAACTTTGGGAGATTAGCTGTTACAACTAACGAAAATTTACATTTTTAATAATATAGATTGTCCACACTGTGAACCAGGAGTTTCAATCATTCAGTTATGTGGCATTTAGGGAGTGGTATAAGGGTCGATTTATAGGCGAAATAATAACAACGCAAAGAAAATTAGAACTTGTTGGCTTCACGTTACAAACCAAGCGACAAGAGAACATTGCAGCTAGACATCGTTCCCCATTAAATGCCCTAAATCTATAATACCTCAAGTAGGAATAAGAATACACTAAATCACTTAACTGGTGTGTCTCCTTTAGAAATCATATTTCACTCTGGCCAGTAGAAAATGTGGCATGTATGTGGCCACCGGAAATGTATACTCACAGTAGAGATTGGATATCTCACCACTTAAAATTCCCAAAGACAGCATTATGTTAATGCCGCCAATTTCTTTGAGAAGATGCCTAATTATTATCTTCCTCCGAAACATTTAGTAATTTGTTTTCTGCTATCCACTACAGAGCTGCAGTGATTGCCTCCACTTTCATTCTCATGCTTAAAGTTGAAGATAAATAAAGCTCTGTTTTGTTCTGCTACAATTTCCTTTCGTTCTAACCGAAAATCCTCAGCCAGATCTTACACCGCGATAGCAGAACCACCGGTGTACACTATTGCACTACTACTCTTTAGACAATTGAATCAGGAAGTATATGCTCAAATGGTAAAACGTATTCTGGTGATGTGGTCAACATGACGGCGGCTACCGTTACTTCTCGGGACATTTCCTGGTACATTTTTTAGGTTGGGTTGACCTGGGAGCCAAGGCCAGTTGAAAAGGTGAGAAAAAATTGCCGATTTGAACAGTAGACTTTTGGACCTGTATGCGAGCATCTATAACATCGGACGGAAGACGCGGTACTGAGATAAGAAACAGAATTGAGCAGGCAAAACTGCATTTTATAAAATGAAGAACATCTTATGCAGTATATCTCTATCATTGAAGGTTAGAAAAAGAAGTCATGCTTGCTACAGACATCCAGTTTAAACATATGGCTGTAAGTCCTGGACAATCGGTAGGCAGGCCAAATTATTTGTTGAGGTCTCAGAGATGTGGTTTTATAGAAGAAAGCTTTAAATACATTGGATAGCCATAAAGAGCAACCACGAGGTTTTGAAATAGGCGGGAGCCTGAAGGCAACTTATCACAGACATCAGAAAGAGACAGTCATCATATTATGAGAATATAGAAAATGGAAAATGGTGTGACCACTGGAAAGATCTGTGGAAGGAGGGATAGAGGACGACAACGAGACAAGATTCTTGACAGTCTTATTGCATGTCATTGAGGGGTATCAGCACACGAACTGATACATGCTGCAGGAGATCAGGGATTGTGATCGCCCACGCCAATCGACAATTCACCTGATGATGATGATGCCAGCATCTAGCCCCTAAGCGACTGGGTCTACTGTTAGGATATGGATGATGATGTTGACAATGATGATATGGAGGATGACAATCTTGTGGATGATTCTGGCATTGATGAGGCTAACAATTATATTTTAAAAGGTGATCGGTGATCATGATAAACAGGATGATATAATTAATGATGATAATGATAACAGAGAGGACACTGTTGTCGATTTACTCTAGAGAAATAATTTTATGATGACATAATTGAACGAAGTAAACATCAAAATACAATTGCAAAGAACATACAGTTTCTTTTCCTAAAGTCATAAGACATCAAAATCAACATAAGTCTCGTACAGAAAAAGATTAGTCGGTTATTACCAAGAGGTGGGCAATATACAATAGCTATAGACTCAAATGTCTGGTACCAAAATAATATAACATAAGAAAAAGAACAAGAAAAAGAACAAGGAATTGAAATCTGGGGAATCATTAAAAACGTGTGCCAAGAATTGCGCACAATGCCAATTCATGACGTCATCATGATGGCCATTGATCCCAACACAGACATGCACGCACATGCACACACACACACAGAACATTATTGGTGCGGAAACGATGTACTGAAAATCGCTCCCAGGAAAGGTCAACTGAAGCGTGGACGCCCACACAAAGAAAACGTGCGAAGAAAGGGGAAGGGGAAGAGAGGGACGGGGAAGAGAGGAGGGGTTAGCACCTTTTCCGAATTTTGGTTTTGGAGGTGGGATAAGAAAGCTTAAGCAGCCAGAGCCTTTTTTAAGTGTTCAATAATAATAATAATAATAATAATAATAATAATAATAATAATAATAATAATAATAATAATAATAATAAAGGGTAATATCTAAAGGATCGACTACAATGCATCTGATTTTAACGCACATGACTTGACCCTGTCCACAAAACATTTTGCCACCTGACGAGAGCGGGGCACAAAGCACGGGCACCGTAGCTCAGACAACGATTCCCAAGTCGACAAGACATTTGACGATGATGATGATGATATACCGGACAAGACGTAACGAAATATGTCAGGCACTACTTTGTTCAATATCATCATCATCATCAATAAGTGTCTTGCTCACTGGCGTGGGTGATCATGCCTCACCTTAATCTGCGATCCGCACCTACGTGTATCAGTTCGTGCGTTGACACATCTCCATGATAAAAGACTGTCAAGAATCTTCTCACTCTGGCGTTCCCTGTCTCTCTTTCCACAGATGTTCCCAGTAGTCACCACATGTTCCATTTTCCCTCTTCTTATAACATGACCAAAAAATCATGAGTCTGTTTCTGATGGTTGTGATAAGTTGTCTTCGAGCACTCGCCTCTTTCTAAACATCTGGCTTGCTCTTCTTAGCTGTTCAAGGAAATCTAAGATTACTTCTGTAAACCTACATTTCCGAGGCCTTAAGATATTGTTCAGCCTGTTTATTAATTGTCCAGCCTGTTTATTAATTGCCCAGGCTTCACAGCCGTATGTTAATACTGGCTCTATATAGGATGCGAGAATTCTTCTCCTAGCCTCCAATGACATGGATTTGTTGCACAAAATATTTCTTATTTTGAACAAGTAAAATGCAGTTTTGGCTTCTCTTATTCTGTTATATCTGTGATTAATCTTCTCTCAGATGTTATCCACGTGCCAAGATACTTAAATTTCTGTTATTGTCCTAAAATAACGCCTTCGACGTTAATGAATCATTAAGGCAACATTTGTATCTTGGAAATTACCATTACTTATGTCTTTCCATTATTCAAACTAAGTGTCACGATACGATCTCAGTGGTTCCAGAAGTTAGTACTTGTAATAAGTTCTTCTGGTTCTAAAGAGACAGGATTATATTTACTCTGCCCTTTACCCTAATATTACTTTAAACCAAATTGATTTAAATTGTTACCAGTCCTTCTCCGAGACAAAGCCACTGCGCTTTGTTTAAAATTATATAACACTACGTAATACAGCCCGTTGGTTCAGACTAGGGAGGTTAGGTGTTTCTCACGCCAGTGTCAGAATGTTATCTCCTGACCAGACTGTAGAAACTGAGTGGACGCTAGACATTGTGGAGCCAGGAGGTCGGAGTTTCGCAAGTCAGTGTAATTCTTGGCAGAACAGGTGTTTGGCAATTTGGAATGTTTGATCTGGGTCAAGTAGTAAACACAATGGCTTCACGGACCGTTTTCACACCGGCTAGTTAGATTCGTTGTAAACTAGATTGGGTCACTTAAGAATGTTTGCTCTAGGGATGTCAGTCCAGAATTGACTGACAGGCCACTTGTTAGCTAATTTGATCTGATAGGTACTTCAGAGGCGTGGCTTAAGTCATCGTCTTGAGGGTTGGGTAGAAGAAAGTAAAGGGAGGAGTTTAATTTGGACAATAGATTGATACTTATACTTCGAGCTTGGGAATTCCTGTCATTAATCGCAGCCTGCCGGCAAACAAACACAGATCGACGTGAAAGTAATTTTACGGTCGCATTCTGGTTTGGCGATTGATGGAAAGTTCCCAGGTGAATAATAATTTTAATCTTGTATACATAGGTTAGGGAGTTAAGCTTAGTCTATACGACCTTTTCCTAATTTGTCTGCACATTCTGCTTGAAATAGTCCTTTGTGAGTATTCAGTATCTCAAGTTAGGGAACTGCTAAACTATTCCTATTTCTTGTATGTTTGTGTTACATGTTTTTCATTGTATGTTTTCATGTGTATAAAATAAGATGTGAACAATGACATTTGCTATAATGAAATGTAATTATATTGTTTCCATGATCAGCCAAAATATGAGTTGGGACTGAGGGAAATGATGCCCAAATATGTGCATGGATGCTGCTACGTTTTGTGTGCCCACCATGTGCTCACTTAATGTGTTCACCTAAACAGGGGATTTATAACCCCAGGGGAAGAATGATGGGTGTACCGTATTTACTGTCACTGAAAGATAATATTCAGGACAGCATGCACATATAAAATGGTTGGAGTTTCAGCACATAACCTGCCCCACGTGTTGATGTAAAAACAATGATTCGAAGTCTGAGTGAAGACGGACAACAGACTTAGAAAGTCAACTATCATGACATAGCATGAGAGAGGAAGGCAGGATATGTGACGCCCATGTAAGACAAAAGACCTTCAGACTAGACTGGAGAGGATGTGGAATATGAGGAGGAGTGATGGGATATATTTTATTATTATATGTTACATTAATTGATACATGTATTCTTAGTGTAAGTCAAGATACTACACGTATGTGTTTGTTTCCATGATTACAGCGCCCCTGTGACGATCCGTCCATAAAAGAGACTACATTGTGTTAGACTCGGCCAGCTGGGAACGAGGTGGGGAACGAGGTGGAGAACGAGGTGGAGAACGAGGTGGGAACGAGGTGGAGAACGAGGTGGGAATGAAGTGGAGAATAAGCTGAAACAGGCAGAAAACAGGCAAGGAAGAGTTGGACAAGCTTGACAGTTCCTCACGGCTGTCAGAGGCTTATAAGTTACGTTAACCCCTTTACGTTAACTTATTACCATCATCATCATACCACTCTAAACCCCGGAGCTGTTTTTCTCGCTGAAGCTTATAACATCATTTCCGTTAACCAGTCACTGTTTGTGTAAATCAACAAACTGGGAATTTCATTGTAGTAAATAAATCTGTATGTCAAGTTTTAAACTACATCGTTTGTTAAATTCCAAATGAGTCTGTTCTTACACGTTTAACTAACTGTTAAGATAGAATACCATTTGGTGGGTGCTCAAATAATAGAATAATTCGTTAATTATTCATGATAACACCGGGAGAAGGTAGATGACGGAGGAATCAATTGCCCTGTCTAATAATTCATTAAGTATAATGCTATAGACATCTAAAATTCCTTTTCTTCTCTTGTGGGTACCAAGTGCAGCTAATGTTAATGTACTTAACGAGCCAATATGGCTGTTTTCTTGGATATCCAGGACTTTGTCTGAGAGCAACATAGCTCAGATTTTAGTTCGGTTAATCTGGTGGAGGGAATGTGTTGAGAGGAACATCCCTACTCAACTTATAAACATTAAAAACCACCCGTCACGTCACACTAAGGCCCATTTTATGCCTTTCCATCAACACCGTAACTTTCAATTCCTGTGGTTCTTTCTGACTTGTCGCTATCAAGACAGTGTTATCAGTATAACGCAGGTTGTTTATGTTATGACCACAACTTTCAATTCTTGTTGTTCTTTCTGACTTGTCGCTATCAAGACAGTGTTATCAGTATAACGCAGGTTGTTTATGTTATGACCACAACTTTCAATTCCTGGCATATCCGTGATAGATCTCATTATTCATACCGGGTATAATGAAAACAAATGAGGTAATAGTATGCATGCTTGTATTACTACTCTCTTTGTGTTCTGAAATATTCCCAGCTGGTTTTTACTTATAGATGCTGTTCGTTGCCAAAACATGTTCTTTATAATCTGTAACAGATTAAGAAACAAAATATCTCGTGTATCTTGGAGTATTTTGCGGTGCCTCTGTGAAGAGGTCGCGGCTTCCCGGGGTCCGCGGCGCACAGTTTGGGAATCACTGCTAAAGTCAATGACAAATAAGTACATACATATATATATATATATATATATATATATATATATATATATATATATATATATATAGATATAGATACACACACACACACACACACACACCCACACATTTACCTTGTATAGCTTTTTTCTGAAAAAGTCATGAGGATCTATGTTTTTCAGTATACGAATTATCGGCTATAGACTGGTATTCATATTTCTGCATGTATTGGCTTCTGCCGCTTGGTCATTGCCAACGGGCTTCATAAGTCTCAAATACTCGGTTTCTCTCAGCTGCTAGCGACCTGACCTCAGAGTGCTTTGTGTTGATTTTAGGAAAGCAGATACAAGCTACTGAAAGCAACATTACGAAAGAAAACATCAGAATCTAAAAAAAAAAATGCATCTGGTGGCCTTCACGTTCTATGAAGGATACAAGGCGACTAACATTTTATGTTGCACGTGTACAGACATGTTAGATCACTTTAAAACTGCGTGACTTGCAATATTCCAGCCATTCCTGTTTCTCTTATTGAATTTTGGCAAGTTATTGAACGCTTTCAGGTTTCGCTCACAAAATTCACAATCTGTCTTGACAATTTTTTCTATAGGAATAATGGCTGTCCCATGGCGTTTTAAATATTTAATCTCCATCTCCCAGCCTTGTTCACTTGACTACAACATTCCGTTCAATTGTATATTAAATAAATAAGAGAAGCTGGTCAAACGGTTAGAACGTTGTGTCTCATTGGAGAGACACTGGGTCAAATCCTCGTTGAAAATTATAGAAATGTCAATGACGTTCAATTGATTATATATTAACAATCAGCGTGTTTACAGTTAGCTGGGTTAATAACTACTAGAGCAAGTTACACAATTTAAAATCAGCGAATCAGCCATGTGCACATGTGGACTAGCACCCGAGACAACAGATCACATCTTCCAAAACTGTCCCAAATACAACATCTCAAGGCAAAACTTGTGGCCAAGAGAAACATAGATGCAAGTCAAACTTTGCGGGTCGCTGAGCGAATTACAAAAGGTAGTAAAGTTCATGCTAGAGACATCATTGCAGATATAGATAATCTATTTCAAGCGAACGAAAGAAGAAGAAGAAGAAGTTAACAGAAACCTCCCAAATCATCAAATTGCATACGTTTTTAAGACACTCAACTCTAATGTGGTCATCTCCAGCATTAGCTCTCTACTTTTCACTGCATACGAGAAAGGCTATCAAAATAATTTCCACGCATTGCTGCACATGTGAAATGATATTCAAACAATCCATAGGCTTGTGACTTCTTTTTAAAGTCCACGCCGTGTGGCGTTGGTAGTCATGTCTCTCCAAAATCTTCAGTCTCTTGTACTTTTAATCAGCTCTGACACAGACGATTTTAAATGCCATGATGTCAAACTCTTTAGCGTGTTCTCTCGGTCTCTCTTTGCATCTCCTCCCCTCCAACTTTCCTACCATCACTATTTACTCTAGTTTTCTCCTTCTCATCACATGACCAAAGAATACAGTTTGTCTCTTTCTGATGTGTGCAGTCAGTTCTCTTTGTGAGTCAGTTTCTTTCAAGACTTGTGACAATTACTGTATATTCTATTTTTGTTTAAACGGTACGCAAATCATTGGTCAAAGATCAAAGAAATTCGCCACCCAAGGAAACAGCTGCACCCGCGAAAAAATAAATTATAAAAATCAAAAGGGCAGGGAATATCTAAAGCCCCATGCACACATTTTTTTTAATCCTTACAAGAGCTTTGAAGATTCTGTACCTGTTAAAGTGTTTTGAAAAGTACTATAGTATATGGTGGTCCAAGAGAAAGAAAAACACCGCCATCCTGTATGATCTGAGAAGCATGGAAGAGCATTGGCTCACAAACAACATCCTGTCTTGAACGCTTGGGTATTTTGGCCATCTTGAACGTTGTGGTGTCTGGAGAGAACGGTGATAGAAGATACAGTTTTCGGAAAACGAGGTAGGGGCAGACTTATGCGAAGGGGATACAAGACACTGAAGATGTATTGGTTATGAATGCACACAGGGCTGAATAATAAGTTAGAAAAAGGTAGACTTTCGAGTGTGTCGTGATCAGAGTGATGTTTTCTAAAAGATGTGCTGATTGGTGATGATGATGTGATACTATAAAATCTAACACAACCGTAAACATGTTAAAATTCAGAAGTAAAGATAAGGGGTACGGGACCTGTGGGAATTAGGCCCCTAGCGAATACCTTATTAAACACAATTTCAAGGGAGTTGAGTGAAACTTTGAGTGAAACTTAGTTTCATGCTCTGTCTGTTGCTCAGTCTGTGAATAATCATCACCAATGTCCACTTCTGCTGTTAAGCTTTGTGGAGAGGAATAGTTTGCGATTCATTGCCTGATGTGCAGCAATGACTATTGTCATTCTGTGTCCTTGTAGAAGCTTTTTAACATCATCAATCCTTCGCCTAGGCTGACCTCTTGATTTCACTAAAGATTTGTCCATGTGAAGTACATGTACTGATAGTTGTTCTGTCGGCATTCTTACTGGATGACCAAACCATGTGATCCTCTGTTTCCTAATAAATTTAATAGGTGATGTGGTTCTAACTGTCTGATTATATCATTTCTAACTTTGTTTCGTGAGGTTAAGTTCGCGGCTTTTCTCAACCATCTCATTTTACAGGTGTTACTTTTACGTAGGTTCATCAACATCATTATAGATTTACACGTTTGCCCTTAAGCATGGTAGGGAGGAACAGTTTGCGATCCATTGCCTGATGGGAAGCTTTGGCTATTTCATTACGTGTCGCTGTAGAAGCTCTTTAATATCAATAATTGATATTCTGCTGGGGCGGCCGTTTCCTTTCCCTTCAGATTTTTTAATGTACGTAGGTAAGCCTTTGATAATGTCCAAGTCTGGCACAAGTAGCACAGTGTTGGTATGAATGTGCTGTTAATAATCTGTTTCATAGCGCTCATACTTACGTGCGGATGTCTTAATAACCGTGTCAGTAGTTTGTCTATCCCGATTTATTCCACAGCCCTCCATTCAACTCTATATAATTAGCAGACTGGGAATTCTATTGACCAGCGTTACTTCAGTCTTGTTAGAATCTATTTTCACGTTGTATCTTCTGCTTGATAAACTACCTTGTTCACATGTTTTTGCAGTCTACTCCCCTCACTGTAGAACAGACACTGATCGTCTGCAAACATTAGCTCGTTTATTGTGTGATTCTAATTCTTCCTCCGGAAAGTAAAGCTCCTCATTTAATTAATTTTTAAAAAAATTATGTTTATGTATAAAATACATATAAGACAAGGGAGAGCACACATCCCTGCCTCACCCCTGTATTTATTGTAAACATATTACATGAGCCTTTCAGTATTCTCAATGCGCTTAGAGAAAAAGTGGTACAGTACACGATGTTATCTAGCCGTTTTCATTGTATCCCATAATCCTTAAAAATAACCTATATATATATATTTTTTTTTTGTCTGCTCTCTCAAACGCTTTTTTTTTTTTTTTTTGAACTACAACCACAATATTTGAGTGATTATTTACTGGCTTAGTCTGTAATATATATTTTACATTTATTTTGAATCGGACTTTAGTTTCCCACTATGTAAAATTACTTGAATTAAACAAATACCCATACCGTAAAAGTCAACCATACCGTAAAAGTCAACAGCTTTCAAGAAGTATTTCCTAAATAACTCAAGCTGATTTGTTCTGTAAAGAAATTTAAAAGAAAAATTTAAAAAACACATCGTTTATGTATTAATATTTCGTATAGAAGGTCAGAGTAATTTCTCTCCCCCCCCCCCCTTCAGTTTGAAGCTAATCCTAATGTGTACAATTACTTCAAATTAAATGCTAACAAATTTTTTTTTTGCGTGTCCTTTCCTCGGCTTTGCAGAAACAACCCCATCATTTTTTGGCTGTTGGCGTTTTTCTAGGCAGATTTACGTTAAGTGGTTTGTCATTGCCCTGAACGGTCAGATCTGGATAACTCTGTCGAAAAACCACACAAAGCGGTCTGTTGCTCTGTATGCTGCAGCTATGATCGAACCCACATTGCTGGGCATTAAGAAGCGCGTTCGCGCCGTCTAAGCCACAGACGCCTAGAAAAAAAAAACTGATACCAACTGTTTTTATCATGTATGGTCTCATCAACCACTCTCTTTAAGATACTGTGTTCATTATTCTAATGTAAAACTAAATAACGGATCATGCCACTGTGGAACTCTTCTACATCTTCGAGCCAGAACAGCAACGCGTTTTCGTGGCAAGAAGTTATTTAGCAATGATCCAAAAACACAGCTTAGATAGAGATCTCGGACCAGATGTCTAGCCGAGATGCTGATTTAGCAGTTCTTGGGTGGTCACGTCCGGAACGTACTTCCTAAATCACGAATCTTGTGTGTTAAATATAGGGACTGGGTTATTATAGCTTGCTACCATGTAGTTAGTGATTCAGCCGTGGGAGGTTAATCATTTAGGAACTCCCCATCGATCTCTTGTAACTATATCTCTGTCTGTCTGTCTGTCTGTCTGTCTGTCTGTCTGTCTGTCTGTCTGTCTGTCTGTCTGTCTGTCTGTCTGTCTGTCTGTCTGTCTGTCTGTCTGTCTGTCTGTCTGTCTGTCTGTCTGTCTGTCTGTCTGTCTGTCTGTCTGTCTGTCTGTCTGTCTGTCTGTCTGTCTGTCTGTCTGTCTGTCTGTCTGTCTGTCTGTCTGTCTGTCTGTCTGTCTGTCTGTCTGTCTGTCTGTCTGTCTGTCTGTCTGTCTGTCTGTCTGTCTGTCTGTCTGTCTGTCTGTGTACGTTTCTCTGACTGTGTCACTCCTTTCTGTTTTCCTCTTATCTGTTATCTCTTTATTTTCTTTCTTTATGTCCGGTGCTCTCATCCACTACATCCCTTTCCCCAGTAGAGGATTAAAGAATGTTATATATATGCCACTGTGGATAGGATAATCTTCTAGCTGATGATAGCATAAAAGAACGGTAAAAGAAACATTAATACCTCCACGGACCGACCATATACACACTAGCTCTCTTCCGATTGGTCGACCTTTAGACTAGATCACTTCTGATTGGTCGACCTTGAGCCACCCAACTGGGCACAAGGTGACGGCAGTGTTCCCCCAAGGACGTTTATATCGCGTCTACTTTATTTCAGCATTCCAGCGCCTTTAATACTACAGAACATCGACAAACTGGGTCTAACACACAACCCCTTTGTCACAGGCATTCTCTTTCTTGGAATAAAAAGGTAAATGCAAGACATCACAGAAAGCAAACAACAGAGCGGCATGCCCTTAACGTCCAGCAAGTTAGACCAGTCCAAGAAAGTTATCAATGTAGAGGAACTATATTTTGGGTGTATAGATTTAAAATTGTACTCTAAAGTCCTGATGAGAAAGCTCTTGCAGTCATCACGGAAGTCATGCGCTCGAACCCTAACCGGTCCATATTATAACTACTAACGTAGGCCCTAAGTTTGCCTAGTTAAACAATAATGGGACATACTATTTTATTTTTGTAAGAAAGAACAGATAATTAAACAAGAGAAAAAGTAATCAATACTTGGCGAAACCAAGGAAGAAAAAAAGAAAAAAAAGTAAAAGATAAAAAGGCAAAAAAAAAAAAATATATACATATATATATATATATATATATATATATATATATATATATATATATATATATATATATATATATATATATATATATATATATAAGTTTAGACGAAAAAAAGAAGCAAAGGGAAAGAAAGAAAGAAAATACAAAATAAAGAAAATACAAAAAGAAACTTAAGTAAGAAAAAATTATTATTAATGATGTATGCGTGTTTGAAAAGCATCAACATCGAAGACGTTCACTCTGCAGAAAACGTGGTCGATAGGCGAAAATTCCTTTTCCGTGTTTTACTAGCAAAATGTTTCCATCTTTCTCAGAACACTGACATCAATGAAGGATTTCTAAATCTGTACCGACAAGGCAGCGTGTTAACTGAAGAGGTAAGTACCGTCTGGTCTGGCCAGGACTTCAAGACTTTAATCTTCATCAAGTCTGACACGGCTCCCCAATCAGGAAGTCCCGCCACAGGCAACACGATAGAATGTGCAAAACAAACAAAGTCAAGGGAAGCTCTTCGCGTGGCAAATATGGCTAACTGAATTAACCATCTGATTCAGGGTTGTTGAAAACCAGACTTCCCCGCCAACTGATGGCAGACCTGGAGTTAAATCTCGTACTACTCCGCAGCACGGCTAGTGGCCTGCCTAAATAGTCACACAAAGCACGATATTCATAGCTCCGGCGAAGATCCCTAGAATCTCTGTAAACACTGCACTCGTGAACCGAATGATGCAGCCCGAACACACGATCTTCAGTGCACAGTGAAAACCACTTCGCCAAGGAGACCACCTGCCCCCACACTCCAATAAATCATTTTGTGCGAATTTGAACCCACGACCTTCCGACCCACAGGCGATCGTTTAGCCGCTCTGCGACAATGGCTTCCAAGCCTTGTGAAGACTGGCTGACGACTTGGTTTGTTCAGTTAAGTTTTTGTTGTTGTTGTTGTTGAGTAAAGTACTAGTGCCGCACTACTCACCAAGTTGTTTGTTTACGTGTTTGATTGATTATTGAGTTACTGTTCTTTATACGCCTGTGAGTGTCCCTGTAACATATAGGTGTCTTGATTTCTGAAAAGAATGAGAGATAAAGACAGACAGAATGGGAAACAGAGAAACAAACAAAAGGGAAAGGAAGGACGGAGATAAAGCATGGACATGTGTTAGTTTAGGTTAGTTGCGCATCCTTTACGGGACGTTGCAGAACCAGTCCAAACAGCCCCTGGCTGTTGTGTGGTTTTTTTAGGCAAATTTACGTCCAGTAGTTTGTATTGCTTCTGGATGGTTGGCTTTCTTAATACCACTGTCGAAACCAACCCAAGGGGAATGGCCCGCAGCTGGGATTGAACCCGGCATCCTGGCATTACGAAGCGTTCGCATCGACTTTGCTACAGAGCCGACATGGACGTGTGTAATAGAGTGTAATATTTGTTTATTAGCGGACTTTACTATTGATGCGGCGTCCGTGGCTTAGGCGTTGCGATTCCAACTCGTAATTCCAACGTACCGTGATCGAAACCCACTGCTGGCTGCGTGGAATTTTACCATGCATGGGGCGTCACAGGTCGACCCAGCCTAAAAATGAGCACCAGGATGGAAGTCCTGGAAAAGTAGAGACGGCCAGCGTAATGCTGACCACATTACTCACCTAGTGAAGATAGTCTGTAAAAATATGGACACTCTCATAAATACGCTCATATACACAATACGCCAAAAGGTGTGAAAAGGGATCTTTAGTTTAAAAAAAAAAAACATTTTTACCATTGATAATTTGTGTAACTGGATGTCAACTTCATATTGTTTGAATACTTGTTGTTATGTTTCTGAAAGTCCTGTCCGCCAGATCTTTTAAAATTAAAGAACTTACTTGATCACTGAATCACGGCACACTGTCTCTGTGGCTATTCATCATTCAACAATGCCTCTTATATTTTGGCATAAAAAGAGACTGTGGCTGTGGTTATTATGTTTATGTTGATTCAACTGATAAGCATCATGGCACACGAGTATAACCCACAAGTGCTCTGTTTTTCTTCTAACTCAAGCCTGAATCTGAAGAGCCTTAGCACCGGCGAGGTCTTGAACTACTTTGGGTAGATTTTAACTCCAAATTTTGCCTCGGCAGCGCAGTTAGGTTACTCTTTTCGATTTCCAACTTCCAAAAGGATTTTTTTTAACATGCGCAACAATACACACGGGCGTCCGGCCTAACTACCCAGATACCAGGGGAAATAACCAGAAGCCTTCAACATAGGGTTAAAACCGAGACCTCTATCACTCGAGGCGGACACCACGCCTGAAGACCACGCAGCTTCCATTGTGTTTATTAGACATGGCTGTGTACGAACCTGCCAATATTTAGACAAGAAGTGTATGTGGCTTAGGCGTTACGAACGCGCCGGGGTGCCGGGTTCGATCCCAGCTGCGGGCCTTGCGCCTTGCGTTGGTTTCGACAGTGGTATCAAGAATCCGACCGTCCAGGAAGCAATGGCAAACTACCAGACGTAAACTTGAAAAGGAAAACAAGAACAGCTAAAACATGCTGGGGTTGGTTCTGCAACATCCTGTACAGGATACGCAACATGTGCCAAAACTAGCACTAGATCAGCGGTTTTCAATCTTTTCTCGCAGCGGCATCCTTGTCAGTCTTAAAGAGGTATAAATACTTACATAGGAAAAGAAGAAAACAGTGCAGCGCAAATGTAATGTTAATTTGTCTTTAATGCGATGAATGAGACTGATTGGACTTATCGACTACACGAATGCAGGTAGAGAGTGAATCAATCGCATCTCTAAATAAAAACAAGGACAGTTCTTAGCATTTTGCGGTTGGCATGTTATGCAATAGGAAGCATATCTGAGCGTGAAACATAAAATAGACTATTTTCGACAGTAGCCAGGGAAAACAACTTAATTTGATCTTTTAAGTGTCTTTGTGCCTTCTTTAATAATTTAACAATTGTTAGCCTGTTTTTTTCGTGATTATTGCCGCAGCACCCCTGGCATACGCTCGCGGCACACAGTTTGAGAACCGCTGCATTATATAGTGCATTACAGAGAGCTCTGAAATTCACACATAATCAAAGCAGTCTAGAGGTCGACCACCCAAGTCATGGATAGATTAAGTACCTGGGACCGTAAAGACCAGCATCTACGTACCATATACAAAGTTCTCACCCCATGCCTCTTCAAAACCTGACACTGAAAGGCAGAGCAGGAATATACAAGAAGAAGAAGAGGAAGAAGAAGAAGAAAAAGAAGAAGAAGAAGAAGAAGAAGAAGAAGAAGAAGAAGAAGAAGAAGAAGAAGAAGAAGAAGAAGAAGAAGAAGAAGAAGAAGAAGAAGAAGAAGAAGAAGAAGAAGAAGAAGAAGAAGAAGAAGAAGAAGAAGAAGAAGAAGAAGAAGAAGAAGAAGAAGAAGAAGTAGAAGTAGAAGAAGAAAGGCCGTGTGTTAACTGGAGATTAAGTACCATCTGGTCAGACTAGGACCGCACGACTGTAATCTTCATCAAGTCTGACAGGACTACAGTCTGGAAGCAGAGATACATTCAACAAGTTGGACAGTGCAAACATTGTGCGGGGCTGGCTACAGTAATTAAACAGCTGATTCCGAAACGAACAAGCACTGCAGTTCTTCTTCCTTCCTGAGTCACTATCTAATCTATTATCTCTTCTATCTTCCTATCTATCTATCTATCTAATCTATCTATCTATCTATCTATCTATCTATCTATCTATCTATCTATCTATCTATCTATCTATCTATCTATCTATCTATCTATCTATCTATCTATCTATCTATCTATCTATCTATCTATCTATCTATCTATCTATCTATCTATCTATCTATCATCTATCTATCTATCTATCTATCTATCTATTATCTATCTATCTATCTAATCTATCATATAATCTATCTATCTATCTAACCTTCCCTCCTTCCTAGTTTACTGCGGTTGATTACTAAATGAACCTTCCCTCCTTCCTAGTTTACTGCGGTTGATTACTAAATGAAACATAGCCTTCAGTAATGTCTAAAGAACAGGTTTGATTTTGCAGCCAAATTTATTTTATTGTATAAGAGGAGTCTTATCGTAACCATTATTGGTCGCTTTTATGATATACGTGGGAAGACATACACACTAGTGTCTGTACTTTTTAATGCGACATGGTAACATACACAGGGCGTAGGGGGTGGGGAAGAATCGAGAAACACAAACATACAGGCAAAGAAAGAACTAATGTGAGAAGGAAAGCAATAAAGACAGATCGAAAGCAGGGAAGGAAAAACAAGGAAAGGAGGTTATACTGGAGATTCCAACAAAGAAAGAAGGGAGGAAAAGAGAAAAACCGGAAAGAAAAAAATAAAGAAAGAAAGAAAAAAAGGATCTAATTAAAATTAAAATACAAAGGTAGAAATGATGCATAAAACACATAAAGAAAGAAAGAAAGAAAGAAAGAAAGAAAGAAAGAAAGAAAGAAAGAAAGAAAGAAAGAAAGAAAGAAAGAAAGAAAGAAAGAAAGAAAGAAAGAAAGAAAGAAAGAAAGAAGGAAGAAAACGAAAGAAATAAAGGAACAAAAAAATTATAAAAGATTTAACACTCAAAAAAAAAAAAAAAAACGATTGCCGTCGAGTTACAAAACACATTGCCGATAGTCAATATTTGTGATGTTTTTTACCAGCAATGATTTTGCAACTCAATTCTCCAGGGCACAGACATCAATCATTAGTTTCCTACAATTTCAGTAACTAGCGTGAAAATAGACAATGTGAGATCTGTAATTCCTTTCTTCATTTCGCAAAACACTAGAATTATTATTTCATGTCCCTTTCATGCCCTTGTTCCCTGGGGCATTCTTAATTTTGTCAATCTGCAAGCAGGACTAACAGCTAGAGGTTCAGCATATGGTAATCTAAAAGGTCATCATCGTCAATATAAAGTGCCTTGCCGACTAACGGGGGGCGATCATGCCTCTAAACCAGTGTTTCCCAAACTGTCTTTGCCCCCCGCCCCCTCTTTGGTAAAACAATTCACCCAGGCCCCCACCCCCCTACTTTTTTCTGTTCTCCTTAGAAATATAACCACTATCACCGTGTGCCACGCCAAAAGGAATATGCGGTCATCATTCGTTATCCAACTCCAGTCTATATTGTGCCTTGAAATGTGCCTACTGAAACAAAAGCAATGATTTAACGGCAGTTTTGTTTTGAAACGTCTGTTTTTTATTCCTATCGACTGTAATTGTAGTCCAGTTCATCGACTGTTTTAAGAGTGTCTTTGAAGTTATAAATCTCTCAGACATATGGGCTGCATAAGGTGGCATAAGTAAGCTGTGCCTTTCCATTTCTAGAGATCCATAGTAGGCTGAATGCCATTGCTTAACTTGTTTTGTTTTGTGTACATCATTTTGATGCTGTTCTGTTTAGAACGTAAGATGGCCTAGAGGACTGATCTTAGATATTTGGCTATGAGAGCTTTTTTTTATAGGTAAACTGGAGTATTTGAAGACTGTTTAGTTCAAAGGAGTATTCCTGCAGCTGCTCTGAAGTTAGTGCAAGCTTCCCAAACCGATATTGAAATTGTCTGTGTCTCTGACTTGCAATTCATTTGTGTACTGGAGATTCACCCACCTTCAGTTTGTGGCTTCTTTACCAAATATGTCTGTAAACATAGGCGTCAAAATATTGGAAAGGTACTGATTTCTAAGGAAATATAGTTAAAAAGCTCTTTGTTCTGACTATTCTTTTTGAAGATTATTTCTTGGTCTTCCAGAACTTTACTGAATAAGAATTGGCATTTCATCCATAATTCTGATGTAAGAGCTTTGTAAGTCATTACGTCGTTTTAAATGCGTATGTTGTGTCAAAGTTTCTCTTGTAAAATGATTAATACTTTTTTCGTTATAGTTGTTTCTTCTTCCTTAAATCTATGGTTCAGCTATGGTTTGGAAGCCTTTTAGACTTTTCAACTAAGTAAGGAATTCATGCTGTCTACTGTCGTGTTTCTCATTTCTCCGTATGATATTCTGGGTGTGATATTCGTAAACTCATATTTTGAAGCTCGTATAAATTTCACGCAGTTCAGAACATGAGATTGTCGCGTATTTCGTAAAAAGCTTACCTATTCTAGTGCGGACTAGCTTTCGTGATTTTATACTGGCTCCCACGTATGTTTCATTGAGTTTCTATTTTCCTTACAGTGAGTATTTATATGCTTTTTGGTTGACTGGATTGTCTTCCTTTATGTTTGACTTCAGGGTGAAACTGGTATATAGTGTAACTCCTCACAAAAAAAGTGGGTAGCTCTATGATACTTAATGATTTTCTCACGTTAAGAATATTATTTTATTGTCTTGACAACGAAAGATTTACTGTTCCGATAAGTTTTCTTTGTTTTAGTCTTAGACTTATGTGACTGAACTTCCGTGTGACAGTAATTGGCAGTATTATCTCGGTTATGATAGAATGTTGGGCGGCGTACATGGTGCCAGGAGCTTCGGGAGGAGAAGTGCGTAGAGAGAGAGTAAAATAATCCTAATTGTGCACTAATAAGGAAAAATAATTTGAAAACAATTACAGCAGGGCAGACCAGGCCTATAGCCATAGTCGGCAGTTGGTCAATGGGGGAAGCTCCTACATGTAGACAGACAAAACACTGTAATTTTGATCCAGCGGATTCTACAGCAGGCTCCGTACCAAACGTATTGGTGCCACCTTTCCTTTTGAGTAAACAAGCCAGGCAGAACGAGGAATCATACTGCATGTCCTGGTCTTTACAATAATGCATAGTTTTATGCCCCGGACATGATTAATTTTCTCACTGATCCTAACTACTAGTGATTCATATGTTTCTCTATAACACAATAGAACACTATCGTAGAGAAAAAACGAAAAGGTCAATGAAAGTTTTAGACCCCAATTCTTTGCCCCGTTCCCCAGGAGAGGAAGAGGAGAAGGAGAAAGAGGATATGAACAAGATGAATATGATGCCTTCCGTATAGGAAATATTGTGATAAAATGTTAAATACATTTATATATTTAAGTTTATTTTCTCACAGAAAGCCAGAGTTTCATGCACCCAATTTTAAATCTTCTCAACATACATACACATATACATTAACACATTTTATACGGCCTCCATCTATTCTCAATGGACACTCCCGCACTTTTTGCCCTCCCAATGTAAGGGCCACAACTGATGAGATTCGGGCGAAATGCACGCATGAATACCTTTCAGCGGTAAATAGAATTCAGTGGCTGCGAGACGTAGCTCATCTTTGAGCTGAACCACTTGCCGGAAATATCATTGCTTATTTTGTCGAGCTGCCTGCTCACTTTTGTTAAACATTTTTTTTTATGCCGAAGTGAATGAGAGATAACTACTGTTCAGACTGTTTCTCTCATACTGATGGCGTTTTTAATGTTAAAAATGTATGGATATTTTCTTTTTCTCGTTTGTGTGTACATATAATATCCTTACGTCCTTTTTAGGACGTAATTTTTTGTTATTTGAATCCCAACTCTGGCTTTTGCCAGGGGCCGCAATATAGACAGGCCATAAATATGGCCACTTCTCTGAACGCGGTTTCTGGGACCTCTCCACGGCGATCCTCATCCACATGGTGGCACTTTGTGTTATCGGGTGTTTATCGCTTGTGTGATGTCCTAGTGGGGTAGAAAGTCAGTCAGTCTCGTTTGTGTTCTTTTGCGACTAAATTTCACGCTACATTGTTATCATATATAGTCGTCCCCATTTGGGATGCAACTTTTCGTTTTTGAAGCCCCACCCTGGCTTTTACCGGAGGCCCTGAATATAGCCGTGTTATAAATATGGCTCAACGGCTGAAAGGGGTTTCTGTGACCTCTTCACGGGTGATCCTCATCCGCATGGAAGCACTTTGTGTCACCGGGTGTTTATCGCTTGTGCAATGTCCTGGTGGGGTACAATTTACATATATACATAAATACGCTACATTGTTCATTCATTTTTCTCTTTTTCTATTATTATCAGCAAACAACGAAACGACAGGATTTCGAACTTAGTAAAGTCATGAGTACCAATATTTACAGGAAATAAGGAGTACAAACTTTCCTTGTTGATTGACGGTAATCATAAAAAGAGAAGTGGCAGAAAAAGAAGAAAACGGCAGAGAAAGGATTGTAGTGGAGGTATTAGCACAATTATTAAAGGTTATTGTAGTAGTCGTTGTAGCATGAGCAGTGAAGGTGTGGGAGAAGAAGTAGGAAAAAGACGAAGCAAGGAGGAGGAGGAGGGGGAGGAGGAGGAGGACATGATCACGAAGAAAAATACTGAGCAGGATGAGTAAACGAAAAGAGAAAAGAAATAGAAAATGTGCTGTTCTGCTCAATTTAAATATCCCTTTAATATTTTGTCAGTGAATGAAAAATTGACAGGTTTTTTATACTCAGACAGCAATTTTCAAATCATCGTAACCCACATACACACAGTTGTACACTCACACACTTGATCTCCCCTTCGTCGATTCTTCACGGGCACTTCCGCACTCCTTACCTCACATTGCAAGGGACTCAACTGATGGGATTCGTGGAATCGCATGCATGACTGCCTTTCAACGGCAAATAGAATCAATGCCTGCGAAGTGTAGCTCATCTTTGAGCTGAAATCATTGCTGGATATGTTTTTTTTTTCTTTTTCAGCCGCCTCTTTTTCATTTTCGAGTGTTTTCAGATGCAGAAGCTACATGAAAGGGACACAACCGCTCACAATGCTTCTGAAATGCTGTGTGATATTTATGTACTATTTATAAACTCTTTTACTGAAATTTTTTTGTCATTGAAGCCCTACTCTTTTTCAGGACGGAATGTCTTGTTACTTGAAGCCCCACCCTGGCTTTTGCCAGGGGCCGCAATATAGGCAGGCCATAAATATGGTGCAGTAAGAACATCTAGTGGTCTTTCTGAATGGTTCAAAGTCACAACTGGTGTCAGACAAGGATGTGTACTGTCACCATTACTTTTCATAACATACATGGATAAGATCACTGTAGAAGCAAACCCAGACGTGTATGCTATAAACGAATTACTTTTTGCTGATGATCAAAGCATACTGTATCAAAATGAATATGATCTACAGGAACATCTGACTACTCTCAACAACAGCTGTTTACAACATAATATGAGAATCAGTACAGAAAAAACAGAAGTTATGAAGATCAGCAGAACACACAGGCCACTGAATATAAATGTTGGAAGTGCCAAAATCAAGCAAGCCCAAATACTTGGGCAGTATATTTACAGAGGATGGAAGAATGGACAGAGAGATAGAAACAAGAATACAGAAAGCAAATGCTGTCACATACCAACTATCACCTCTGCTTAAACATCCAGATATAACCATGAAGACCAAAAGACAATTGATAAACACCATCTTCATTCCAACACTCTGCTACCAGTGCCAGACATGGACAATCAACAAGACCCACGAAAGAAAAATAGAAGCCTGTGAAATGAAATGTCTAAGAAAAGCAGCGAATAAGACCAGACTAGACAGGATAAAAAATATAGACATTAGAAACACTGTCAAAACTACGCCATGTTTAGACTACATAGAACATCAAAGAATGAAATGGTTTGGACATCTAACCAGGATGAAAAATGATCAAATAACATCACAAATTTTCAACCAAAGAAGCTCAGGATATAAGGCAAGAGGAAGACCAAGGAAACGGTGGATTGACGGGGTCTCCGAAACCTGCCAAAAGCATGGCCTCAGAACATCAGATGCTGCCCGCCTTGCTTACGACAGGAACTTGCATCTCCCCACAACGCTTAGCGACATACGTGGAAGGAAAAAGTAAAAAGTAAGTATAAATATGGCCAATTGTCTGAACGCGGTTTCTGGGACCTCTCCACGGCGATCCTCATCCGCGTGGTGGCACTTTGTGTCATCGGGTGTTTATCGCTAGTGTGATGTCCTAGTGGGGTAGAAAGTCAGTCAGTCTTGCTTATACCAGACTCTTTTAGACTAAGTCACGCTGTGATAGTGGTACACAAAATGCTAGTCTGCTAATGGGGAGAGACAAACAGCACTACAAAAATATCGCAGGTGCCGCTCCAACCAAAACCTCCAAGACTTAAAACCAAGCAAGAACCAAAATTTCTATGTCACAGAGATCCTGCATGTTAACAGCAGACCTGACACACGGTGCACCAAATATGAAGAACAAAGGAGCCCAATAAAGGACTACCTACACAGCAAAAAAACAAAATTTCTATGTCACAGAGATCCTGCATGTTAACAGCAAACCTGACACACAGCAGAACAAAAGCAGGAAAAACACCGGACCCAACCAACCCAGCTACGCCGACACACCCGGGGAAAACGCAACAACCGACAGAGAGGGAGGCAGACCAGTGGACAGCGACCTCCCAACCTTCAAGACCAGACACCTAACAAAAAACTTTCCAAAAAAAAAAAAAAAATATCTGTCTAAGTACAACTTCCAACCCCACTGTAAGTCCTTAACAAATGTTCCGATTGTATTCAATTAACTCTACCTATATCGTGTCCCCTACACTAAACCATGAAAACAAGAAGAAAACTGGTTTAAAAAATGGAACACCCCCCTCTCCTCCCCAAGAGCCCCACACCCCCACCCCCACACCCCCACACACACACGACAACACCGACATACACCCACCCACCCATTTGCCCGCCCGCACGCACGCACGCGCGCACACACACACACGCGCGCGGACACAAAGAACACACATGCACATGCACGAAGCGAAACAAATTAATAAAAGCACACACAGAAATTAATATGGGACCCTGAAAAGGGCTTTGTGTGGCGTCGGTGGCAGGCTTGGTTGCTTCCGGATGATGTGCCCTGTGGATGGCTTGGGGCACTCAGCGACGGCAGGCTCGACAACCAGATAAACAGCAAGGAAACCTCGCATAACAGCACTGCCACAGGTGACAAAAACACAGGCGTAATTATACGTCACAATTAGAAGGGGGAAAAAAATGGGAAACCCAAGCAAAGAAATACGGTCTCAACATAACCGCTGCTCACCTACAGGAGCTTGTTAGGGAAACAGGAACTTTTTTTTTTTTTTCGCACAACTGAACTGAACTCAAACTTCATTAATTAACTATCCTCTTGGGGGATGCAGATTTTTATAATTTTAAAGCCCCACTTTCCTGTCAGGGGCCGCAATACAGCCTAGCCATAAATATAGTGTAATGGTTGAACACGGTTTACGGGACGTCTCCACGGGTGATCCTCATCCACATGGTGGTACTTTGTGTCATCGGGTGTTTATCGCTTGTGTGATGTCCTGGTGGGGTAAAATGTACTGCTACTCACTCACATAAATCAGTCTAAAATAAAAACAGAATTACCTCCAACAGCTGGCCCCCTCCCCCTTTTACACGTACACTACCCCAATAATATATATATATATTATATATATATATATATATATATATATATATATAAACAACGTATGTAGCTCTTTCCATTTCTTTCTTGATTATCCAGACTCTTTGAGACACTCACACAAATCAGTCTAAAAGGGAAACAATTAGTCACCTACCCAAAACCCTTAATCATACAAGATGTCACAAAAGCCTAACTAATACAGGTTACCGTGGCCTAATATGGTTGTTATGAGTACCATAATTTTAACTTCTTTGGAGGTTGAACTGGGTTTTGGGTGGGGTCGATTTCCCAATTTAGGCTCCCAAAAAACCGCACAGGAAGAGGGTTTGCTGAAGTTTCATGAGCTGGCCGAAAGGTGGAGATATCACTTCGTTGCTTTAAACTACAATGTAACATTCCCTCGGTCTTGTTGAAGACAAGTACCCTACTTGGCAAGGCTACTTTAGATAAAAAGGCGGGATCAGTAACATTATTATACAGCATATAGTTTTCATGTTAAATGTTAACATATTTCTTATAATAATTACATTCATAACGACAAGTCTTACCGTCTTATTTGCATCTGAAATCCAATCCCAGACCACGATTTACTCTTGCCTGCAGTTGTGATTGATTCAGTTTGTAATCTTTCTTCCTGGCTGTAGTGCAAACAAAATAATTAGGTTTTGAAACAGGAGCTTTACTTATGAAAACATTTCCGCTATAATGAGCCTGTTATTCAGTTAAACAAACAAAAAAATAGTTTCTACCTGGACTGATAATAAAATAAATCCGGGACACGATAGTGACTGAAGGAGCCAGTCATGGATCCTAATGCTTTGTATATTTGTGTGTGTGTATGTGAATATATATATATATATATATATATATATATATATATATATATATATATATATATATATATATATATATGTATAATTATATATACATCTATAAACATGAAACAGTTTCTCATAGTTTGAAGCTAAACTGCGATATCTCCACATTTCAGACCACACTATCAGAATCATCATCATATTGTGCTATTATGTGTCCCTCATTCTTTTCTATCCTGTGCGATCCTTTCCATATCCTGGATAGAATCCAGTTCAACTAACATCGACCGGTCTCATCAATGTAGTCTTGTCTTGTCTTGTCTTGTCTTGTCTTGTCCACAATTGCCTCACAGCATAGTGGGGAGTCGCAGTTTTCTATCCTGGGCCAGGTGTGTTGCATGTGTTGTTGTTAGTCCGTGTTGCCTCAGGATCTCTGATATATTGTCTATCCATCGTACTCTCGGTCTGCCTCTTGCTCTAGGGCAGTAGTGTTGTTCAATGTAGTTTTCCTCATAGATATATATAACGTTTTTACACTGACAGTAACTTCTTTAATATATTCATTTAGCTTTGTTTTACACATATATTACAAAATTATTTTAAATTTAAAAAAAAGAGGATTGCAATTTTTTCTTTTTTTTTTTCTCTCCCCATTTTTGTCTTATCTGGACTGTAAACTCTGGCAAAAAGTTGTGTTTGTTCGTCCACTTCTGAACTTTGCTTTTGTTACAAAACTTGAGTTTCCTTGCACATTTGATGTACAGTTTAGGCTTTTTTTGTATGCAGCCTGTTGGTTCCTTGTCTCCCAGACAGATGCATTCCGACTTCAAACATCCATAATTAATCGCATTTTACGACATTCTCTTTAGGGACCCTGGGTCTATTCCCTGTGTCCTCCAAAACTGGTTCACGTGATTTTATTTCAAGTATGCTTTACTATCAGAAGTTTGTTTCTGAATTGTTTGACGCCAGTCAGATTCAAAGCAATGCGTTCTTATCATTGACCATATTGCATATAAACTTATCATTACATAACTTGATCTGGTATGATTATTCAACAGTAGTATAATAAACTTTTATCTTTGCATTATTAGTACTACAATAATTATTGCCACATAACAGGCTGTGAGGTGATTATTTATCGATACCTACCTAACTGACTTCAAAAGTTTAAACAGCATTAAAAGTCTATGGCAAGGAAATCAAAACAACATTTTTGGGAGATGCCTCTTTCTTGTAGCAACATAGGGACATGAGGCGTGGACAATGTCGCAGTCCATGAGGTTGATATGGGCTTTTGAGCTTAAATGCTACAGACAGATTCCCACAATACCATGGACAAAGAAGAGACGAAAATACTGACATTCTAAAAGATCTTTACGTCAGGGAAGATAGGCTAATAGACAGCATCTTGTCTCTGAAGCTGAAATATTTTGGAAGTATACCACGCCGCAGAGGATTGGGGAAAAAAAATTATAACAGAAGGTATGGTGCTTGGAAGGATGGGCAGGGACCGACCAGCAAGAGGATGGGCACAAAATATATGACTCCTTGACTATAAAAATGTAGGAAACAGGAGAGCTGACGAGATACTTGAGTTTTTTTTTTCTCTAGGAGACCGTAATAAGGGCCACGTTCTGTAAAGGACTTTGTGACGAGCTGGTCTGGACAGCTGTTTTTTCCCTTTTAAAAAGTGCTTTGTTTAATATTATTACCAAAGTTCTAAACATTTCTATATTGCTTTTTATTAGCATAATAATACTTAATTAATTAAGAAGTTAAAAGGCGAATGAGATGATGAGCAGTGCAAGGAGTAACTCAAGAGTTACTTCCCCCTTTTTAGGACTTCCTAGTTTCATTTTCAAACAGAACACATGGTAAGCTAGACGGTTCTCTGTCTGCTTATGACTCAGCAGTATAACCCACTGCAGTGACCATTGTGTGTTTGAATTCCCTACCAGGGGTGAGTGAAAAGAATTAGTTTAATTTGACTTTTTGCTGCTTATTCCTCTGAATTAATTTCACAGGTTAAACTGTATGAAATGTGATGCCTACATGGCTTAGAAATCCTTGTGAATTCCCTGATCCTAACTAACAACGTTTATAATCTAGTATATACATGTATGCAAACATATGATCTATTTGATGATTGAAATAATGTTTATTTAATACTAAAAACGTGCATTGGTATTTTTAATTATTATAATTATATTAATTAAGTGAGAATTTATGTCCTAAAGTGAAATCTCGGGGGGTTCCGGTTTCCAGCATGGTGAGACAATTAAAAAAAGGAATGTAGTGTATATTAATTATACCTAATCCTTACTAAGTTGATTTTACCTCATGGTGATATTAGCTTGATAAATCACTGTATGGCTTTAATTTAGATTTAGTCCAGATAATTCTGAGCTTGAAAAGTGAATAACACAGTGCGGCTAAATTTAATATTCACACTGTCGGAGAAGAACAGAGATGTATGGCCCATGCTTGTAATTATTATTGTTGTATATATATTTCCCCATTACTAGGAATATATTTCAGTTCTACAGCAGGTGGCATTATGATTTTAATAATTATATGTCACCCCTCACAACCTCTAAACTCTGCTGATTAAGATGTTATCACACATGTGGATTTAAACTGGAGTGAGTGTTGTCTTTTTTATGTTAATACTGTGACAGGTGGAAAGCCCATTATCATCTATGATTGTATAATGACATCTATCTCAGCACACAGCTATATTGATGGAGATGTGTCAATCCTATTTGTTTTCATACTGCAAAGCACCTGTTATGTGTTTCCGGCCCATGTAAACTCACTCACTGATTCTCATTCTTTGTGATGTGAACCCATGCGGTTGAAATGAGAATATTGTGAAATGTGACTGTGTGTGTAAGCAGGTTATCCCCTCATAGGAGCACTTTTGTAAAGACATCAGAACAATTACACTGATGAATGTTCTTTCTTATGGTGTGACTCTTGTGCTTGAAAGTATTCATGAAACTGATGTTCTGTATACATTCCCATTCTATACCAGTAGAATGTGAACACCTGTTACTATCCTACTCCATATATGTGTGTGTAGTGTAACATTGTATGAGAACTGAAGGTACTGTTGTCTCCAGTGAGAACTTTCCAAACTGTTTATATAGGGACTGTTCTATTGTTCTAGTTCCAGATGGTAGTTCCATATGGGAGTTCCATAAGTAAATCCCAGCGTAGCTGCAGATGCCCGATTGTCTGGACTGGACTGGAAGATTCGGCCTGCGTATGTGTCTCCGAGGCTTAGCTAGAAGCTGACCCCCCCCCCCCCCCCCCCCCCCCAAAAAAAAAAAAAAACGCAAGCTACATCTAAGTGGACAGATTTGTCTACTAACCTCATATAAAAGGATTTTATCTCCACAGCCAATTTAAATATTAGCTAGAATTTTCCAAATAAATGTTATAGTTATTAATGTTCTCACAATTTTATTGAGTTTCATTTTAACTGAAATCATTTGTGTCAGTGAACAAAAGCCAGTATAATTTAATACATTTAAATCTACAATTTATTAACAGTGATGAATCAGATGTGGGCAAACCCCGAATCCTCTTATTTAACCAGCAAGGCTGGGGGTAAAGACTGTATGATGTTTCACTGTTTGTAATTCCCTCTGTAGATTGCACATAGTGCATTCGCTAGTGTAGAGCGAATTTACCCGCCACAGAATTGCAAGATGTTGATGATATAACATGTAGTGTGTTTGTTTTTCGTTCATAGACAGCTGGAGGTAATATAGTTTTATACTCAAGCATAACTGTTAGAACATAGTTATTTATCGTTACACAACTGGAGCAAACATAATTATACATTTCATTAACTTACCTCTAACAAGGCCTGGATTTTCCAAGACAGACTCTCTTTCCCGAAGACTACAAAAGAAGCATTAGTTAGCATTGTCACTTCTATACAATAATGTAAAGTCAGCACCGCCTATTTCTGGCTTATCATAGACTGTTATATCAACATTCTCATTTAATATATATATATATATATATATATATAATAATATTTTTTAACGTGTTTCGGCATAAATATTGTTTCTCGTATTTGTTTTCCTTTATAAAGTAATATTTTTTGATTTAAAATCCCTGTAGAAAAAAAAAAGGAACAGTAACTGGAATGTAGCTGTAGTGTCGGGGTGGTTAGCACAACTTGTCAAGTGTATGGGAGTTTACTTTCAGACTACACACAAGTTACCTGCACATGTATGCACTCATGTCGCTACTTTTGTGGTATGTCATGTATCAGCACAATAAATAATGCATGTTGTTTGAGATCAAAGTAAGTGGGCAAGGATGATGGCCAAACTAGAGAGAGAGAGAGAGAGAGAGAGAGAGAGAGAGAGGGGGGGAGAGACAGCGAGAGAGAGAGAGGGAGAGAGAGAGGGAGAGAGAGAGAGAGGGGGAGAGAGAGAGAGAGAGAGAGAAAGCAAATGAGAGAGTATGTGGGGGCGGAAGGAGCAGAAGGGGGACTAGTGTAGCGATGAGACGCATGCCTACTGGCCCTAAGTTCCTGAATTCGAATCTCCAGAGTAGTGCGTTTTCTTACCAACTTAACCTTCGTTGCAGGTTTATCCTGTCTAAAATGGGTAAGAGGTTATGTCATGAGAAGTAAAGGGGATCGGCGTGATGGTGACGACATCATCTTTTCAGGATTGACTGGTCTATGAGATAGATTTGATTGGCACCTTTCTGTCCTTTCAGACGATAGTGTTATATTGCGCCATGAGGAGGCATGAGACTCACAGCCAATGACGATGGCAAGTGTGACTAGCGAGACCCGCCCGTGTTAAGAAAAGTTTTCCACAATGATAGCATGGGATTTCAGGACTATTGTTGTCATCATTTGTGTTTATTCCGTTTCTTTTCAGATGCTCATCTCTTATCCTTTCTGCAATCATTATAACATGATAGACCCGTTGTGCCACGGATGTGTAAAGGGTGTTTACTATATTTGTGCGTATGTTTGTGTGTTTGTGTGTATGTGGTGTTCAAATGTTTGTGAGTGTGTGTTAGTTAGCATACAAGCATCAGCATGTATGAATGCGTTTATGTTGTGTATGTAGGTGTGCGTGTGAAGTTTGTGTGTATTATTTATATGTTTCCACAAAATACGACCTGTTATTTTTATCCACATGCAAACGTGTTATTGCATTTTCATTGTCCAGTTTCCTGTGCTTAATAAAACGTTGATAACACATCTTCTACTCTTTCTTATTTTTCTTCTTCTTCTTCCTTTTCTTCTTCTTCTTCATCTTTTTCTTCTTCTTCTTCTTCTTCTTCTCCTTCTTCTTCTTCTTCTTCTTCTTCTTCTTCTTCTTCTTCTTCTTCTTCTTCTTCTTCTTCTTCTTCTTCTTCTTCTTCTTCTTCTTCTTCTTCTTCTTCTTTTTTCTTCTTCTTCTTTTTCGTCTTCTTCTTTTCGTCTTCTTCTTCTTCTTCTTCTTCTTCTTCTTCTTCTTCTTCTCTTCTTCTTCTTCTTCTTCTTCTTTCTTCTTCTTCCTCTTCTTCTTCTTCTTCTTCTTCTTCTTCTTCTTCTTCTTCTTCTTCTTCTTCTTCTTCTTCTTCTTCTTCTTCTTCGTCTTCTTCAGCATTCCGAGCTCTTGATCATCTTTGCTGCAGATATCACCCGCCTCCATTCATCTTTCTGGTTGGTCATCTCTTTCCAGTTGGTGACACCATGCGTTTGTAGGCCTGTCTGGATATTATGTGTCCATGGTCTTCTTGGTCTGCCTCATTGTCTGCGACTATTCAGCTCCCTCGTGTATACAGTTTTTACCTCCCTGTCATCTGACATTCTCTGAATATGCCCCGGCCATTTCACGCTCTTATCCCTCATGATATCAGTGATCAGTGGTGATATAAACAGAATATAATTTTCATTGCTGATTCTCTTTCTCCATTTCCTGCTGTTTGCATCTTTGATGGGTCCAAAGATTCGTCGTAAGACTTTGTTCTCTAAAATGTGTAATAAGGCTTCACCTCTTTTAGTTGTGTTCTAAGTTTCAAAGCCCAATAAAACAGTTGATCTTATCGACATTTTATTTATATGATAAAATTTTAAAATTTTAATTTGATGTTAATATTTCGAACATGCTTAGGGATTTTTCTTATTTTGCTGGCAGTATGTTGGCCGTTCCTATTTTCATTTCGATTTTTTTTTAAATATCCGCTATTGTGGGATACTTCGCAACACAGAATAATGGAAAATGGATAAATTATTAAATAAATTTATACTGAGAAAAAGTGTGATCATCATCATCATAATAAACCACTTCAGCCGTAAGGCGTCGTGGGGAGGAATAATTTGTGACCCAGTGCAAGCTGGCTGCCACTGGCCGTGAAGGCATTGAGTGTAATGTTGTCGGTCAGTTTTTACGCGGCCGTCCTCTTGCTCTTGTTGCTGATCTGCAATGTAGTGCTTGTGATGGTACTGGATCTTGCTGCATTCTAACCAGATGGCCAAACCACTTGATCTGCTGTTTCTCGACGAATCTAGTTCCCACAATTTGTCTGACAGTACGGTTCGTTATTCACTCACTCTTGGATGGTTAGTTTACTGCTTTTCTCAGGAATCTCATCTTAAACAAACAAACAAAAACCTATTCGTTACTGACTCTGATTCAATAAAGGGAACTAAAAATAGACAGCTATGGCAGGTCATTCATCTCAGGTTACGTCCCTTACATAAGAAAAAATGGAGACAGTTCCTTCGCCGTAGCCATGCTTAGTGTAAATCTGCATCGCTCATGAGTAGCCGGTATCATATGCTTTACCAGACGTCAGAATTCTTCTTCCTTTCTGGGATTGTGATTTTTCATTCGGTAGTTTGCCAATTATTTGTCTTGCTCTTTCTTCGACAGTGGTACCGAGAGCTGACCGTTCTGTAGACAATGGCAAACTACTGAACACAAAATTTGCTAAGAAAAACCACAACAGCCGAAAAAATAAAATAAAATGCTATGGTTGGTTCTGCAACGTCCTGTAAAGGATACGCAACGAACTAGTAAGTTTGCCTCTGAACCTAAACACTCCGCAATACAAATGGAAACTAAAAAGATAAAGCATAAAGGCATTTTTACTTGTTTTTGTTTTACTCAACAATCGGCTCTATTGTGGAAAGCATAATTTTGACAATCTTGGAGAGACAAATCATTGTACTGCATTACATGACGAAACAAGGATTTGGAGGAGGCGATGGAGGAGGCGAAGGATGAGGCGTCGGTAAGGGTTGAGATTTAAAATTATACTACAGAAATCGGAAATGGACATGCCGTTTCACGGTATTACATGCAATAACAAAACATATCTTTTAGTCCGTTTACAAATTCATGAAAACGAATAGACTTAAATAATATGGTAACTAACAGACCGATTGTAATGAAATTTGGTATGCTCATTCCAGATATCCATGACGTTAAGGAAATATGTTTTTCCATTAAGAACGAATATCAAATATAGTTTGTTTCCCTCCTACGGTATACATTTTTGTCATTGGCAGAGTTTTGGAAGGTTTACTTTCAATAGTTTCAGGAAGTAAAGTTAACACAATAACGGGTTTGACGGGTTTTCTTGTGCAAAGTTATACTGTTATTGAAATAAGACGTCGTCAAATGTGGTTTTAGTGTTGACTTATTATGTCATATAGTTGACAAAACCCACATAGACACGAATTTTATAATGACTGTTAGGTGCAAATTTATAACTATGCAACAGGTTATCATTTACCGCACCAGCACTTCCAACGGGAATGTATATATTATGAAGATAGGAACGCTGAAGAATATTAATTTTACTTTGAAATTACCATATTTTTTGTAAAATCTAGAATCTCATTCTACTTATTTGCAATGGTTCAGAAAAAAAAGTTAAAGGAGTCGGTATATTAGCAATATGCTAAGCATATATGGAGAGTTGTCGTGGCGGAGCGGCTAGACGCTCGCCTGCGGATCGGAAGGTCGTGGGTTCGCGGCCTGGTGAAGCCGGAATTTTTTTTCAAAAATGACCTTGGATCCCAGATCGACCCAGCCTTGAGTGGGTACCGGGTGCAGACCCGGAAAGTAAAGGCGGCCGGTGTGGTGCTGACCACATCACCCATCTTGTGCCGATTGGTGTATAAAATATAGGTCTAACCATTCACGCCAAAAGGCATTGAAAAGGGTACTTTACTTTCTTTGGACTTGAAAAAGCATTATTTTTGCGTCACGGATATTCAAATGCTGCATTCAATAAATCTTTGCGATCTAGCAAGTAGTTTTCGAGAAAATTGTGTACACATTTTTATGAATACCTTAAGGGACTACAGTGTGGAATTCTTGCGCACTAAAGGACTACATATGACTTGAAATAGTTCGATTTTCACTCTCATATACCGTAAAATACCGTAACATGACATTAAATAGCATACTTTACCTGACATGCTAAGTTGAGCTGAGTTAAGAACCGACATCACACTATTCATGACGTTCTCATAAGTGCTCAGTCCTCATCTTCAGCATCTAGTGCAGAGTTTTAATCCGAAGGTAGCAGTGCCAGTCTCTGTGTCTTGGACATTCCACTGTGTAGTTTGTTTTAGATAAATCCAATGGTCACTCCTAGTGCACCCTTCTCTTCAGACTGTTCTAATCTATGTGTGCCTCCACACTGTTCACTCCCTCCCAAAAGGCCTTGATAATTCAGTTGGTATGCATCCGTTTACCAAGACGTAGTACAGAACAGAGTGTTCGTTGCATACGCTGAGCAAAATATCCGATGGATGCTGACAACTCTGGACCTGAATCAATGCTTGTCACTCTAGAAGGAGTATACCTATCTCCACCTAACTCAGCATGATTTGTTAATCTCTACGATAATGGCATGACAAGACCTTATGTGATATTAGGTCCGTTTACCAGTTTGTGCTTCATCACACGTAATTGTCTGCGTTGAACTAGATGTGGTAATTACTGACTAATGAATGAAAGGGCGTGTACTTATCGTACAATGATGCATGGGCCCTGTTTCTGGCCTTTCATAAAAAATACTGGGTTGATTCAAAACCCCGTGCATCAATCACTAGTCATCTTCTTGTGTGATGCAATTTTTCGTTATTTTGAAGCCCTACTCTGGCTCTTGCTAGGGGCCGCAATAAAGCCCGGCCATAAATATGGCCCAATGGCTGAACTCGGTTTCCGGGACCTTTCCATGGGTGATCCTCATCAACATGGTGGCACATGGTGTGTGTCATCGGGTCACTCTAGAAGGAGTATACCTATCTCCACCTAACTCAGCATGATTTGGTAATCTCTACGATAATGGCATGACAAGACCTTATGTGATATTAGGTCCATTTACCAGTTTGTGCTTCATCACACGTAATTGTCTGCGTTGAACTAGATGTGGTAATTACTGACTAATGAATGAAAGGGCGTGTACTTATCGTACAATGATGCATGGGCCCTGTTTCTGGCCTTTCATAAAAAATACTGGGTTGATTCAAAACCCCGTGCATCAATCACTTGTCATCTTCTTGTGGGATGCAATTTTTCGTTATTTTGAAGCCCTACTCTGGCTCTTGCTAGGGGCCGCAATAAAGCCCAGGCATAAATATGGCCCAATGGCTGAACTCGGTTTCCGGGACCTTTCCATGGGTGATCCTCATCAACATGGTGGCACATGGTGTGTGTCATCGGGTGTTTATCGCTTGTGAGATATCCTGGTGGGATAGAAAGTCAGTTCAGTTCAAAACCCCATTCAAAGAAGCTTACAGAGAGATGATAGTTTCTTTAATTTGAAGAATTTTTTTCTAGTGAACATTCCTAAAAAAAAATACAGGCAGCGTACGATAAATATATTTCGAAGACAATAGTGACAGTTTTGGAAAGAATGTGAGTTCAAACTTTTGCGGCCGGGTCAAGCGCATATTGTTGCAACAAAGACACATCGCCAAAATGCATGCAACAGCATAGGGGCACCATTGTCGAAGCAAACGTTCGCTAGCGAATGAATTCATGTCCAAAGAAACTGGTGAAACGGAAGTCGTCGTGTTTACAGGTGGCACCACGGAAGGTGACGGACCATTAAAAGCAGGATCATATGGTTCAGTGGGAAACCACACTCTTTGCGGACTGTATTAGCCGCCTACTTGACCAATGGAATGCTTGTCTGAATGCCAAAGGCTGCCTTTTCTGACCACGCCATGGTGCATAGTTCATTCACAATGATTGCATTGTTTAATTCTACCATTGATTTTTCTGTTACGTTTTTAATATAGCCATTTCAAAAAAACATTCTTCATACCAAGAAACGATATGACATTACATAAACTGAGCTACTAGTAAACGATACCATGATATGACACTTTATCCTACAGAGAAATATCTACATGTAACGTGTTATAATCATAATAATATGACGCCGAATAACACAAAATGGCATGGTAACATGACACAGCACGATCGTATAATATAACATAATATAAAGTGGCATATCTCTTTCCATAACAACATGACACAGAACGATCATATGCTTTGGCATAATATAAAGGGGCATATGTCTTTCCATGGCAACATGACACAACACGATCATATAATATAACATAATATAAAGTGGCATATCTCTTTCCATAACAACATGACACAGAACAATCATATGCTTTGGCATAATATAAAGGGGCATATGTTTTTCCATGGCAACTTGACACAGTACGATCATATGATATGACATAATATCAAGTGGCGCATCTCATTCCATGGCAACATAACGCAGCACCATCAAATGATATGACATAATATAAAGTGGCGTATCTCATTCCATGGCAAACCAGGCACAGAATGATCACATGATATGACATAATATAAATTGGCGTATCTCATTCCATGGCAACATGGCACAGCACTATCATATGATATGACATAATATAAAGTGGCATATCTCATTCCATGGCAACATGACCCAGCACGATCATATAATCTGACATAATATAAAGTAGCATATCTTATTACATGGCAACATGAAACAGAAGGATGATATGACAAAATATAAAATGGCATATCAGTCGACATGACATGATCAAATGGTCTAGAACCCTAAGGTCACAATGTTCCTCCCAAGCAGTTTTACGATTCCTGAATGTGTTCACATAAACATATTTATGCCGAATCTCCGCTGCAGAAAGGCACTTTGTTGTCAATTCCACACGGAATTATTGATAACGTCGTTGCCGCCGCTTTCAACGACAAGGATTTCACATGACACTGAGAACATCACATTACCATAAATGACCTTCACGAATGATCACACATATATTAAGACTGATCGCTTCCTGATTTGCTCATTAAACCTGGAGAATACAAGTAATATTTCTTGGCCTTTTTTTAAAATCAATCCAAGTGGGTTATCTGTAAACATATTGTAGTTAAGTCGACGTCTGTGGTTTGGGCGTTAAGAACGCGCTTCGTAATGCACGTGTGCCGGGTTCGACCCCAGCTGCGGACGATTTGTCTTGCGTGGCTTTGACAGTGGTGATGGGAGCTGACCTTTTAGAAGGCAATGGCAAACTACTGAACGTTAGATACACCTAGGAAAGCCACAACAGTAAAAAAAACTCTGGGATTGGTTCTTCTACGTCATGTAAATGAGACGCAACTACCGTGTTATTGTAGGTAAAGAATCGTTTAACTTTGTTTTCAACAATGGTTTCCTGAGTCGACCGCCTTGAGCAATGACAAATACATAATGTAAAAATGTCTAGTAAAGTCACCTGGAAAGTCGACCGTTTACGAGAGCAATGACAAACTACATAATGTAAAAATGTCTAGTAAAGTCACCTGGAAAGTCGACCGTTTATGAGAGCAATGACAAACTTCATAATGTGAAAATGTCTAGTAAAGTCACCTGGACAGTCGACCGTTATTGAGAGCAATGACAAACTGCATAATGTGAAAATGTCTAGTAAAGTCACCTGGAAAGTCGACCGTATATGAGAGCAATGACAAACTACATAATGTGAAAATGTCTAGTATAGCCAACTGGAAAGTCGACCGTTAATGACAGCAAAGACAAACTACATAATGTGGAAATGTCTAGTGAAGCTACCTGGAAAGTCGACCGTTAATGAGAGCAATGACAAACTACATAATGTGAAAATGTCTAGTAAAGTCACCTGGAAAGTCGACCGTTAATGACAGCAATGACAAACTACAAAATGTGAAAATGTCTAGTAAAGTCACCTGGAAAGTCGACCGTATTTGAGAGCAAAGACAAACTTCATAATGTGAAAATGTCTAGTAAAGTCACCTAGAAAGTCGACCGTTTATGAGAGCAATGGCAAACTACAAAATGTCTAGTAAAGACACCTGGAAAGTCGACCTTTTATGAGAGCAATGGCAAACTACATAATGTGAAGATGTCTAGTGAAGCTACCTGGAAAGTCGACCGTTTATGAGAGCAATGACAAACTTCATAATGTGAAAATGTCTAGTAAAGTCACCTGGAAAGTCGACCGTTTATGAGAGCAATGGCAAACTACAAATTGTGAAAATGTCTAGTAAAGCATCCTGGAAAGTCGACCTTTTATGAGAGCAATGGCAAACTACATAATGTGAAGATGTCTAGTGAAGCTACCTGGAAAGTCGACCGGTAATGAGAGCAATGACGAACTACATAATGTGAAAATGTCTAGTAAAACCATAGACGAATGCTGGCGTTGGTTTTCTGCGTCCAGTATGGGATATGCAACTAGAGAATTAAAACCAAAACTTCATGCGTCTATTTTTTCGCCTATAATTATATAGTTTTGTTCAATTTTTCTTGATCCTTACAGTCTGATACTGTTATTAGTACCTGAACTCTTTAGAACCAAAACATATATTTTTTAAAAGCACCACTTATTATAACGGAATTGTTTTTAAATGTGTGTGCCGTCTCCACAATGAAAGTTGGCTACAGTGTACCAGTGTTGTATGTGGAAATATTACATAGTGAGGCTCCAATCTCTTCCAAAGTGCCAGGATTTGTAAACGTCTATAACGGGGAGTCGGCTCTGTGACTAAGTCGATGCAAACGCTTCGTAATGCCGGGATGCCGGGTTCGATCCCAGCTGCGGGCCATGCACCTTGCGTTGGTTTCGACAGTGGTATCAAGAAAGCCGACCGTCCAGAAAGCAATGACATAAACTACTAGACGTATATTTGCTTAGAAAAACCACACAATAGCCAGGGGATGTTAGGGTTGGTTCTGCACTGTCCTGTAAAGGATACGTAACTAACCTTTTAACATATAACGGGGAACGAACCACAGCCCAGCAAGGATCATGCGGTGTTAACCGCATTCGCTAACCTCATAACATCGAGTGAGTGACCTTCAAACCCACCAGGAATCACATGGGCACCTGTCCCAGAAACTCCGTCCCACTGGTAATTTACATTGAGGCCCGTGACTACAGCCTGGGTGAGGCTTTCAAATTGAAAAAAAAAAATTGCGTCCAATATTGGAGCGATGTTCCAATGTTACTATAACATTTGCGTGTGTTTGACCCTTTTGTTGCCGAAGCTGTTCTTTTGTTAGGTTTTATTCTATGTAACATCATAATTTACACTTCGTTTTGGGGAGCAGTGTGTCTAAACGGGGAGCCGTTGTGGTCTAGACGTTTGCGAACCGAAAGGTCGTAGGTTCGGGTCCTGACAGGGGTAGGAAATTTTTCAAAAACGACTTTGGCACCCGGGTCGATCGGCCTTGAAAAGGTATCACGTACAGTACGGAAAGTAAAGATGGCCGGCCTGATGATGACCACTTCACCCACCAAGTGTGGTTTGGTCAATAAAATATAGGTCTAGCCCTATATACCCAATACGACTAAAGGCGTGAAAAGGGATCCCTTACTCGACTTTCACTTTTACTGTGTCTTAAAACAGAGATTTGGAAATGAACTGCGCATCCCAAGTGTCTGTTGCCCAGAAAACAATGAGTATGAATCAGCACAACATTTATATTTATGTTTATGCCTTTTCAGAGGATCAACATCATGGCACACGGGTGTAACCCATAAGTGCTCCATTCTACTTCTAGCTCAAGCCTGAGTCTCAAGAATCTCAGCGAAGTTGCATCGGCGAGGATCCTGAAACACTTGTATAAACTGACACTGACTCCTTTGATGACGCCGGCTAAACAAAAGTTTATTACATAACATTCTGTGAAGTAAAGATCGCGGGTGTTATGTTGACCATATCACCCGATAACCGCCGATAAGTGTATACATTTACGGTATCAAGGTACTTTGCTGGAAACAATACCAAAAAAAAAATCGTCACGTTCAGCCAGCATCCCCGAAGGGGGAGCTTTAGGTTATAATTGTGACTAGGTTATGTGCGCCATAAAAATGGCTAAGCATTGCACGCCCATAAAAGTCCTGAAAAGGGCCCCTGCAGTGTTTACGCGATCAAAGGAGACAGACCCAAATACTGTCCCCACCAGCGACGAAGTCGTCTACAGGCAAGCCGATGGGCAACCTTGTCGCCAGTGATTACGGTATCAAATGCAAACCTGACATTATATACTAGCGACGAGGCGTTATACATTTGTTGGTGTTGGCGTCAGCAGGTTATTACAATTACACTTGAGAGGATATCATCTGAAATTTTCCTCCTCGACGCTTAGCTGTTGAGAATATGCGTATGCAGCTAGCGATGTAGTACTGGTAACTGGTAGTTTTCACACGTTACATTTTCTACTGAGTGGCGTAAGCGTGCATCGAACGTTTTTTTTTTTCGCGTTTTGTTAGAGATAAACCGAGTGGTGTATTTCTAATAAATAGTAAACAGCGATATTAGACAGTAAAATATTTCTCCTTTGGTCAAGGCAAGTGTAAACAGTAATTACAGCGGTTACAATGCCATCTAGCTACTGCTATATACCAAAGCGTAATCTTATCATAGAATAACATGTGTTTAGTTGATTCAGGAACCGACATGACAGCACTCGGGAGCATTCCCAAAAGCGCTCCATCCCTATCTTAAGCAGCCAGCGCAGAGTTCCGATATTAATGGGGCCAGTAGCAGTCTGATTATTTGTCCGTCTTGCCTTTCCTCTAAGCGTCGAGTATCGGTCAGATCCCCTTGTCACTCCCTGCTGCAACACTCTCCCCAGACTGGGGTGATCCGTTTGCTCCTTCGAATGTCTTATGGTAAAATGCTTGAACGAAACGTATGATTGTGACTAAAAGTATTACTATCAAAGCTGTTCTTAGTTATGTTAAAATCATTGTTTTCCCCCTGCGGCTTCTATAAAAGAGGCGTGGGTGGGGATGGGGACTTGGGATGGGGGCTGGAGATGGAGTGGAGCATACCCACTGTACCCTAACCAGAATGTTGTACAAGGCCACTAATTATAGATGTTTCCTTGGAAGACACAGTGCATGTGCTTGGTAGAACAAACAAGCCAGATATGTGAAACTGATCTGCACGCAAAACTCAAGTTCTTGAAAAGGGCAAAAGTCTAGAAGTGGACGAAGAAGCAGAACCTTCCACCGGAGCTTGCAGCCCACAAACGTTAAGTAGAAGAAAGAGAGGAAGAAAATGAAGAAATCACAGTTTCATGAAACTATGTATTTATTTATCATTTTGCTCTATTTTAACTTATACCAGTTTTGTTTTATATCTCATATACGGTACAGGGATCCCAGTTGATGTCACAAATGAAAAAGAACAAGGTATGTTTTCTGCTGTTAGGACTAGTTAGTTTCTCTAACCAGTGACACTTGGGTTGCGCAGTTCATTTCCTCATCTGTGTTTTTAGAGTTATATCTGGGATAATGATGTGAGTACAGCATCTGTTGTCAAAGCTATGCACTTTTATGTTATGTACATAGTTTGATATTCCAGTAATCTGTTACTGATGTCTTCTGCAGGTTTTGTTTGTTCAATAGTGCCGAAAAAAAATGTTTATTTGGTCATGCTCAGTGTGCCTGAAGCTATCTGTTGCAAGAGGGGGCGGGGAGGGGGGGGGGGAGAGAGTCAAGAAAGGCAGACAGGGAGATACGAGAGAATAAGAGATACTGGCATAGACATAGTGAGGGATAGAGAAAGAGAAGTAGAGAGAGAGAGAGAGAGAGAGAGAGAGAGAGAGAGAGAGAGAAAGGAATAGAAAGAGCGATAGAGAGGGGATGGAGATAGAAAAATAGTCATGTTTATACTAGATTGGAGACAAAAAGAGTATGAGCAAGACACATTTTGAGAAGCATGAAGGTGCTAGAAAGAGGGGGGTGAGATAGAGAGAGAGAGAGAGAGAGAGAGAGAGAGAGAGAGAGAGAGAGAGAGAGAAAGAAAGAGAGAGAGGCAAAAATATATGCAGGAAAGTAAAGTTCAGGGGGAAAAAAAATAAAAGATATTGGAAAGGAATGATAGGACATAAGAGACAGTTGAGGATAATAAATCTAAAAGCAGTTTATTACACAGACAAACAAGAAGGTAGATATACGGAAGGTGAACATCTTAGACAGACAGACAGACAAAGACAGATAGAGAGAACTGTCAAACATCAAAACAATTAGTAACAGAGAAGGGAATGATATACATCAGACGAGTCACAGGAATTTAACACATAAGCCAATTTAATATGTTTAAAATGTTCATTCTTAATTCTGTAAGGTAAAAGGAATATTCGTCGTCCCCATGTGGGATGCAATATTTCGTTGTGTGAAGACTCATCCTGACTTATGCCGGGGGGCCCTGAATATAGCCGGGGCATAGATATGGCCTAACGGCTGAAACGGGTTTCTGGGATCTCACCACGGGTTAGCCTCGTGGTGGCACGTTGTGTCATCGGGTGTTTATCGCTTGTGTGATATCCTGGTGGGGTAAAAAATCAGTCTGTCAGTCAGGTAAAAGTTACTAAATTACGCACGCGAGTATGAATTAACATCGTCAGAGAAATAAAATAGAGGGATGGAAGAGAAATTAGGAGTAGGAAGTATCTGAGCTTGTGAGATAGACATAGTAGTCGATAAACTAGACTCAACGTCAGCGTGAGGGAGTGAGTATGTTCAGCAGACTCAATAGAAAGCAACATTCAACAATTTTCCGTCTAAGAACAGGAAACTGCAGACTCAACTTGCACATGCATAAAATAAAGACTGTATAGTCCCGACAGTGTGCCTGTCAAACAGGACCACAAACACCTGACACATTTTGCACGCCTGCCCACTCTACCTGCAACTACAAGAAACCTGGCCTCAAGAGCAAAGTGTGTAGAGCAAGCTATTGGAAACCACGAATGACTTGCAGCTGACATGGGAGTTCACAGAGATAGCCACCTGATAGTCTGACCTAAGCATAAGAAACCGAACGCAAAGAAGATGAAAATGAACATGTACAGATGGGTCCCTGGAGAGACTGATAACTGTGTGATTGGGTACATTATAAAATGTTGTCCTTTCATACTTTTGCTTCTGCTTCTTTGCGTCCACCGTTTCGGTTTTTCGTCCACTTCTGGACTTTAGTCAAGTTCCAGAACTTAAATTTTGCGTGCACACTCGTTTCACAGATCTGGCTTATATGTACGCTGACTTCTGGTTCCTTGTCTCTCAGACATACACACTCCGACTCCGAAATAAACGCCCCTAAGTGGTTGACGTTTACGATATGCTTGTTAAGTGACAAGGAATCTTCTCACCACCCCAACAAGAGGCACTGGAGCCAATATAGGAAATCTGTTGTTACAAAAACAGAGGTAAGATGTTTAGCAAATTGGAGACGCTATGGTGTAGGGCTTGACGCTCGTCTGCGGATCGAAGGGTCGTGGGTTCGGGTTCTGACAGAGTCTGACTTTCTTCTTGGCTGAAAGGTCGACCCAGCCTTGAGTAGGTACCAGGTGCAGTCCTAGGAAGTAAAGGCGACCGGTGTCATGCTGACATCACCCACCGAGTGGGGATAAAACCATTATATATTTATATATATATATATATATATATATATATATATATATATATATATATATACATAATATACATGCCCAATACGCCTGAAGGAATGGAAATGAGTCCTTTACTTTTTTCTATACTAGTTACCTCATATGTTTTATGGATGGATGTATATATATATATATATATATATATATATATATATATATATATATATATATATATATATGTGTGTGTGTGTGTGTGTGTGTGTGTGTGTAGCCCTTCCTCCGTTCATAGGGTTGACAATTCGACAGCCACTAATATCGTCCATCCTGCAAATTATGTTTATATTTCCATAAAAGTCAGTACCTGTGCATCTCTCTCTCTCAGTCTGGATTCTATCTCAGTCTGGATTCTATCTCAGTCTGGATTCTATCTCAGTCTGGATTCTATCTCAGTCTGGATTCTATCTCAGTCTGGATTCTATCTCAGTCTGAATTCTATCTAGGTCTGAATTATTTCTCAGTCTGGATTCTATCTTAGTCTGGATTCTATCTCAGTCCTTATTCTATGTCAGTCTGGATTATATCTCAGTCTGGATTCTATCTTAGTCTCAATCTGGATTATATCTCAGTCTGGATTCTATCTCAGTCTGGGTTCTATCTCAGTCAGCATTCTATCTCAGTCTGGGTTCTATCTCAGTCTGCATTCTATCTTAGTCTTAATTCTATCTCAGTCTGGATTCTATCTCAGTCTGGATTCTATCTCAGTCTGGATTCTATCTCAGTCTGGATTCTATCTCAGTCTGGATTCTATCTCAGTCTGAATTCTATCTAGGTCTGAATTATTTCTCAGTCTGGATTCTATCTTAGTCTGGATTCTATCTCAGTCCTTATTCTATGTCAGTCTGGATTATATCTCAGTCTGGATTCTATCTTAGTCTCAATCTGGATTATATCTCAGTCTGGATTCTATCTCAGTCTGGGTTCTATCTCAGTCAGCATTCTATCTCAGTCTGGGTTCTATCTCAGTCTGCATTCTATCTTAGTCTTAATTCTATCTTAGTCTTAATTCTATCTCAGTCTGGATTCTATCTCAGTCTGGATTCTATCTCAGTCTGGATTCTATCTTAGTCTCAGTCTGGATTCTATCTTAGTCTAAGTCTGGATTCTATCTCAGTCTGGATTCTATCTCAGTCTGGATTATATCTCAGTCTCAATCTGGATTATATCTCAGTATGGATGCTATCTCAGTCTGGATTCTATCTCATTCTGGATTCTTTCTCAGTCTCAGTCTGGATTATCTCTCAGTCTGGATTCTATCTCAGTCTGCATTCTATCTGAATCTGATTAATTGCATTTGCTGCTTTTCCATCTTAGCATTTTGGATGTGAATATGCTTGTGCCTGTGTGTGCGGTTGATAAATATTGTCGTGTACATGCATGTGGGTACATTCTTTATGCTCACACACACACACAGACCACGCACAGCCACACGCACTTCTGCGTACGCACGCACATTACTTACTTACAGCGATGTCTGCATTCCAGTTACCGTTACTTTCACTGTAAACACTTAATTATTAAACAGACGGGGTAAACCCTCCGTGACACTGAGCTCACAGATATTCGACTCATTAAACCGTGATGGTTTTATAATTTAAAAATGAAAACACCTAAAATGCACTTGCATCTCGTCCCCCTTAAAAAAAATTCTAGAACAATATTTATAGGTATATGTATGTATATTGTAAGCCTTAGTAACGCAACGCTAAGACCAGCAGTACTCAATCTATGGGTCGCGACCTTTTTGGAGGTCAAACGACCCTTTCACAGGGGTTTGCCTAAGTCTATCAGAAAAAAAAAAACGTATTCACTGAAGTTATGAAGTAGCAACGAAAATAAATTATGCTTAGGGGTCACCACAACTTAGGAACTGTAAAACAGGGTCACGATATCAGGAAGGTTGAGAGCCACTTGTGATGACACTGCGTTGCATGGTCTCCACGCTCCACGCACAGAAAGCTGTTCAAACGACCACGGAACAGGAAATTTACAGTTGGGAGATATGAACTAGCCAAAGCCTGAGGTTGACTCGTAGTCAGTTGGGAAAGGGAGCTAGAAGAAGACAGTTGATATGGTTGTGATGTAGTCATTGCAAAATCTTAGTCTCCCGTGGAAGATCATTGTGGATGTATTGTGGAAACGAGTAACGATGTTCAAGAAGAACTGTGAAATGTGAGAAGAGGGAAGAATTAACTGATAGAATGGTTTGAAACTGACAGCTGCTCGGCATTATTAATCGAAGAAAGTTTGTCTGTTCCCTACAGAACCAGCATTATTACGAGGGGGTCTTGGTTTCGATCAACATTTTTTTAAAGTTAAAATCTATCCAAGTATTTCAGGATCCTTGCCGGTGCTACGGAATTCGTGCACTGCGCTGAGATTCTACTGACTCGGACTTTAGAAGTAGAAGGGAGCACTTATGGGTTACCACCCTTGTGCCATGATGTTGATCTGTTGTATATATATAAAAAAAAGTTAACCTGCATATAATCGCAAAGAAGAGACTTATTCAGTGTGAGTCTCAACGAAATTTCGTTCTGCTATGGATTTCGACTATAGCTAAATATAAACCATAATGAATGCGCTGAAACGAGAAATGGGTTAGAGAACATAAAAACACTATGTGGCATGCATGATATAAACATTAAATCGCGGGAAGAGGTGTAAAACAGACCTCCTGCCCATGGCTTCCATACCTGTTCGCACGATGATACTTACCCGTGCTCTCAGCATCTGGGCATACCACTTCAAGCTGACACTTAAGCATGCAATCAACATAGGTAAGTGTTGGAGGGTGATATTTTATGTGCGCGTACATGCTGGTTTTAACAAACGCAAGTGACACCATGCTTTACTTGAGCACACACAAACATTTTGGGGAAACAGTATTCATTCTCCTGGGACCCGTCATAAGGTTAAAGGTTGTCAGAAGTAAGTAATCCCAAGTTGGGTTCCGGAATCCCTATGTTTAGGATGGGGAAATGATAACAGACCCTCCGACACTTAACAAACATGTTGAACAAAATGAATATTTAAGGGTTTGCTGAAATCGCATATAATAACCATTATCATTAATTTTCACTTCTGCAGTTAAGCAATGTTGGGAGAAACAATTTACGATCCACTTTTTGATGGGCAGCAATATTCATATTGATCTAATGAATACAGCTGTATTATATTGACTACATCACCCATCAAACGCTAATTGATCTACAGAAATGATTCTAGAACCATAAGGCGGATGCGTCACTTGCGTAGACAGGATCGTAGACGGGATCGTAAACAGGATTCTAGACTTTATCATAGACTTTACGATTGTATTCTCTATACTTAACTTTACAGTGTTAAGGAAACCTGAACAATCAACAAGAGACTTGGAGAGTCGAAATAAAGCCATGCATATGAGAATGTACAGACTAATCTAATATGACTTTCTGGGGTGACAGGAAATGAAAACAACATTGTTGAAATAATGTCCTTCAGTTAGTTGGTACATAAATGCCATTCAGAATGCAACAACTGCTCGCAAACATTAAACAGAGCATTTCATAAAAAAAAAAAAAAAAAGCCAAACAACTTAAAATTCAAATAGTATGCAACAAAAGCTTATAAATACTTACGTAAAGTCAGGAACTGAACAGCATCAATATGAACTGGGTGAGAATTTCACAAACACGCACAAAGCTGTACAGACACAAGACATCTGCAGTCTATTTCAAAAATAAAGATCTAACAAACATGCTCAGTGCAATGACATTGTAAAAAACAAACTATTATGTTGTAATTCAGGAGATTCAGCTAGCAAGCACCGTGCAGAACGATAGCAAAACACCTACATTCATTTTTGCTAATAATATTCGCTAACATACATAGTGCAACATAATGACGGAACATCTATATTGAAATTTAAATGGCGTAAAAAGGTGCATTTGTTCTACACAGAGCTCACCAGCAGAGCTGTCATTTTCAAGCTGGGAAGAGATTCCGGTTAACACGTTATTGCCCGCCTAGTACTGCAGGATACCCCTGGCTGGTGTAGTAGTTAAGGGTGGCCTCTTATAACTTCTTTGGAGGTTGAACAGGGCATCTAGGATCTGCCTTTTTTGACCAAATTTAGATATTTAAAGCAGTATAGAATTGGTTGGGAGGAGGTGTGGGGTCGGGGGGGGGGGAGGCGTGATAGATCTATAAAATCTGGTCAACACATGCCAAAAGGACGAAAATATAGTAATTTGAAATAGTGAGCATTACACTCGCAGATTGTGGAGAGGCATGATCACCCGCGCCTATTGGCAAGGTAACTGATGAGGATGATGAAGAACATTACAGATTTATCATTGTTAGAACAGTGTCACTTAATACATGCCATAACTGCACAGTACTTTAGGTTGTTAAGAAACAAGAGAGTGCATCACTCTAACTTATTCAGTACGAAACCACTGGTCGAGTGGTTAGAGCGCGGGGCTCTTGCAAAGACGTAACTCCAAATTCACCATTTTGTCTTTTGAGTAAACTAAATGGAATAGCCGTTCTCTATACTTTAATTGTAACACTTACTCCTTGTTACCAATTGTTTGTACGGTATCTCTTTTGTTACGTTAGCCAAATCTTTTGAAGTTGACTCTATATAACATTTTCTTTCTCTTAAAGGTATTATTGTAACTAACCCCCCCCCCCCTCCCCTCCCCAACCCGACCCACACCGGTTTACAGGTCCCTTCGTACGGTCAGGTGTCCCAAAATATTCGTCTATACTATTTAACAGGGTTTCTGAGATTTAGCTCCAGTTGGATTCTCATCGGAGCAGCGTCTCTGAGAAATGGGGTGGTAATCTTTCAGATTACAATCCTATAGGACAATAGTTATCAAAAGAAACTATCGAAGAAACAATTTGTTAGAATACAGTGAGTTGCACTATGTATTCCTGCAAATTTCTGCCTGTGACTGAAATGGTTAACTATTAAGGTGAGTGTTTGTATAGTTGATTTTCCCCTGCTGTTTTATAAGAACCATCTTAGCCCAGGTTATTATCCGTAGTGATTAGGCAATTTGAGAGAGGTGTTAAACCAAGTTGTGTATAATCCTGGAACCGACTTCAAGTGTTTACCTGGGAGTGTGTTTATCTTAGTGCAGGACAACCTGAACGTTGTACAGCAATCAGGAACAAAATCCAAGACACCTGGACCACACCTGCATCACTTAAGGGTCAAATAATGGTTGTAACGTATTGCTCTGGGGTTAAAAAAAAGACATGGCAAGAGTGTTTGAAATTTCAAAACAAGCAGAATAATGATGTGCCCCCTGGGTGTGTTTACGACTCGGATGTTTGTTTTCTTCAGTTCGTCTGAATATAATTAAGGGAATTATGGGTATATACATACAAAAGTCAAATTCACATCTAGTTGGATTTTCCCTTCACAACTGACCTTTTCTCCCAGCCTAAATGAGTATCAGGTAGTGTTTAAGGAAGTAAAGGCGGCGGACGTGATGTTAACAGAGACAAAGTACCGATTGATCTTTTTTTTTACCTAGTCTACAGACAAATATTTTCTTTCCTTCTCTTGCCTAACCTTTTTTTTTTTTTTTTTGTTAAATATATTCTCTTGTAATCTTCTTTAGCTGTGAATTCTTGTTCTACTCAGTAAGAATTGCATATATCAAACCTAATGTAATTTGTATTGAATACACTGCTATGTATACGTATTTATCAAAGATGTTCTGTCACTTTTCTTTAGTATTGTATAAATCGTTGCTGTTTGTAAAATTGTAGTCTCTACATCTTTGCACATGTCCTTACACTATAATTTCCCTTTTTCTCAAGTCTCATATATGTTTTTTTAGGTCAATTTGGAACTTTTACATTTTCACTGCGAAGTGATTGACTATATATATATATATATATATATATATATATATATATATATATATATATATATATATATATATATATATATATATATATGCCAGGCAATAAGTTATGCATTCTGTTGTTTGTGTCTTCTTATTGTGTGAATGTCGAAGTTGTCTATCTCAATTACTTCCATACTCAGTCGAGTTAATTTGTCAATTTCCTGTTTTTCAAAGACAGAGGCTCCAGTTATGTGATCTGACGGCATCCTAAATGGAGCTTTTCCGTCTCCATTATCATTTATTGTGTTTACTACTTTCCTGCCCATAGTTCTTTTAACACTTATATTCTTACTTCTCATGTCTGCACAAAAAGTGCCTCTTGAAAACCACCATAACTAAATGCTCTACCAAGCTGCGCAGGAGATTTGTCTTCTCTGCATATCTCATCCTTCAACAGAATATCACTGTTCATGGGTTGATGTTTCCATGCCACTACGAAAGAATCTCGAGACAGTTCTCGCCTCGACTTCCCATATCAGTTTCCTCATAAATCTTACGCGTTGTTGCAATGTGTTCAAACTTGTCTACTCACGCAATATCGCTAAACAATTCTTGACTGCTTCCTTCTGATGTTTACGATAAGGTCTCTGTTTGTGTCGTACCTTTTTTCAAAACAATTAGATCATCCAATTTTTTGTTCATAATACTTTTTGATCCTCTCGTGTTCATTTCCATTTGCTTATCTTCAAAGACAAAAAGCTTCCGTTTTTTCTTAGTCCATGAACATTTCCTGAGGAAATCGAAATGCAAATCTCAAAATCACAGGCTTCACTCACAAGTTACAAAGACAGCCAAAGATCTAGGCTTATTGTAGACGACCACTATTTAAGTACAGTAGGAGATTTATGTTTCTTGTCTAGGACCGACTCGGACCTACACAGTAGTGCTGGAAAAATATGCCTCTAAAGGGACAGGTACTGCTCAGTTTTTTTTCTCTACCTTAGACGTTGCAAACGTGCTATGTAATGACAAGATGCCAGGTTCGATCCCAGCTGCGGGATATTTGGCAGCAGGTCGCCTTGCGTTCGTTTTGACAGCGGTGTAGAGAGCCAACCGTTAAGTAAACAATGGCAAACTACTTAACTTTAAAGAAATTCCTTAAAAGACCACAACAGCCAGAAAAATGCTGTAGTTAGTTCTGCGATGTCCTGCAGTTAACTAAGTTCTTTTGCGAACCGTTAGGAGGAAAAAAGCTTATAATATATAAGTGAATAAAGCGCGTCCTTAATGTTTTTAAAGAACCAATCGTCACTCGATGGATGACGTGTCAACATCGTCCCGGAAGTGATTACTTCCCTTGATATTACCCATTAGGCTTTGTCGACCTGGAAGCAAAGGTCAGTTTACAACAACAACATCAACAACAAAAATTCGCCTAACTGGGAAATTGAACACAAAACCTTCAGGCCGGTAAGCAAGCGTCTGGCCACTACGTTAGATCGCCTCTTCATATTTTATAGTAGGCAATTGTCAGTCCCTGGACCATAAAGTTGTCCGCTGGTCTAGGTGAAGTCTAATGCGGGATTGGCATTGTGTACCACATAGTCCACATACAAACGTTGATAATGTTTTTTATCTGAGGTTAGTATTCTCTTAGATATCTATCTCCTCTCTACAGCTTTGCTGGGTTAGCCCTCTTTCAAACTGCGACATTCCGCATATTTTGCGGATCTATTATTAATCAAAGCTTTGTTGTTAAAAAGATAATGTACTGCAGATGAGGCACCATGACGATGGGGACACCTAGAAGCGAAATATTGAAAAATAGGAGTGGAGATATAAGGGGAATTAATATAAAGTTGTTACTTGTGTAAACTGATCGTTGGACTGTTTTAATGATTTCACTCAACGACTATTGTATCAACATGACATTTTTTAATATAGTATCTCTTTCAGTTCCTTACGGTTTTAGCAGCTCGCCAAGGAAGACAAAAATGACAACAACAAAAAACTAGAGACATACTAATTAAACACGGGCTAGAAATATACCAGTTAAAGGAAACAAGCTTGCTGTCAGAGTGTTTCGGAGCTCATGGCTAAGATTTTTTTGTAGAAAAATACATAACACAATCAATATTTTTCAGTACTGAACACTCCTCACATAAATTTATAACTAGGAACACCTATACAGTCTCACTGAGTGTGTTGCTCTGGAAAGAATGTGTTTTAAAATAAAAGCGTTTCAAAACTGTTATACAAGCCAGGAAACAATCACAACCAAATTTAAAAAAATTTAAATCCAGAAAACAGACACGATTTACGAACTATTAACACAGTCGAGGGAACAATCAGACACAACACTGCAAACCCACAAGTAATTACAATATCAATACACATAGCATGCAAGCAAATGCCACTGGGCAACCTGGCAGCTCTACCCACACATAACCTTACTCCTGATAACAACCACATGCCATTTAGGTGTCCATCTGGATTCCGTAGACGTGGAATCATGGTCCATTGTCCCCAATGGCGTCTGCACTGACGTCCCTACCAGACAGTCTCATCGCGTGCTTGTCTGAGTCACTGAAACAGATAAGAAGTTGCCCAGTCTTAGAGAAATATGATTACCATGCAAAGACTTTGTAGTGATTATATCTGCTCATGTAGATCTGCACTTAATGTTGTCGCTGGAACTATAGAGTTCGTATTTTAGCGATCTTTTCAGCGGGCAGACACTCGCTCTACGGAGAGGGACAAAACCAAATGGGTTCAAATCCAGTTCGTTGAATCGAGCGATCGGTTTGTGTACTCCATGAGGCTTCCTAAAGGTGTACCGCTATAAATTGTTTAGGGCTCAAAATGTTAATGGAATGTCTCGTTTTCGACTCAAAATGTTAATGGAATGTCTCGTTTTCGACTCAAAATGTTAATGGAATGTCTCGTTTTCGACTCAAAATGTTGATTAAATCACCCATCGAATCCCTGTTGGTCTATAAAAATACTAGACTAGCATCATTTTTCCTATTCGGCAGTGTCCTCAAAAAGGCACTGTCGTATTTTTTCTAACATCCGATCATGTATAGGTGTGTATGTATGGAATGTGTGTGTGCATGTATATCCATAAATGTATGTGCATGTGTTTTTTGATTTTGTATGTGTGTAGATGCGTGTGTGTATGTATTACGAAAGTCTATATGAGTGTGCATGCATGAGAACGTAGGAGTATGTATACATGTGTGTGAGTGTGTGCGATTGTGTACACATGATGTACGTATGAATTATTCTATATTTTATATTTCTGTATAATATCCATAACAAGCATTATTGATAGCAGGCATTGGTACTCTGAAAAATGAGTGCTTAGAAGGGCCGAATGTTAGACGGGCCTGCGTGCCCAATTTGTGACCATTTGAAAAAAAAGTTTGTTCGTTCGTTTGCTCGTTCGTTCATAGCAGCCTCTAAACTTCTCACCTTTTACGATGTGAATTTCAAGGGACAGCAGGTCCATTCTTTTTTCTCTCCTAATTCGGTGCCTTACAGCCCATACAGTGGCAATGTCAAAAGGGAAAATGAGGATATAAACTGTATTTTCTGCATACATCCTCTATACAAGTGGTTCTCAACCTATGGATTGCGACCCCTTTTTAGGGTCTAACGATCCTTTTCCAGGGGTCTACATATTCATTGAAGTTATGAAGCAGCAACAAAAATAATTATATGGCTGGGGGTCACCACAACTTGAAGTCGCGGCGTTATGAAGTTTGAGAACTGTTGCTCTATGCACTAGAACAAGGTAGAACCTAATCAACACAGACTCAGAAATGTATGACATGTTTACTATCATCCTGCCCGCCTTCATTTAACAACAAAATCAAGTTACTAGTGGGTGTCTTATTAGCGGACTCATACATCTGTTTTCACTTTTAGCGGTTGACATACATTAGTGAGGAGGTTTTACAGATGACAGGAGGATATGCTACAAATCGTTGAAATGACAGGAGGGCAGTGTTAGTACGTTGTTAACGGTAGAATTTCTTTGTTATTATGCAGGCGTTAAGGGAAAAAAAAAAGAGACATCTTCTTTCCAGTGAAGCATAGGCCCTCAACAACGTTACGCAGTCACCCTATCATTTGTTGCTGCAGGCAGCTCAACACGTGTCATTTCTATATTTTACACTTCATTCTCTAGTTCCCTTCTCCGTGGAACTGATTTTATTTGTAACAGTGTGGGTTCCAAGTGTAAAGACATTCTAATAATATTGTGCTGTCGTTCTCAAATAAGAGTACAGATAATGTAAATGTAGTACTACATTCTTCAATCTTCTTCTTCTTCTTTTGTTCCACTGCTTTTGGCATAAAGCGTCGTAGAAGTTATGAATAGTTCCCCGTATGTTGCTTCAGTTAATATGGTATTTCGTTTTTGTAGTGTCTCTTTTACTCCCTCCATCCATATCTTTCTTGGTCAGTTTCCTACTTTTTAGCCTGCTCTGTTACAATTACTCGCTAGGTGCTGGCTGATTTTATTCCGTTCCCGCCAGATGACAAAACCTTTTGATTCTTCAATGTACATATTCTTCTACATGTTTGTGCCATGTGATTAGCAAACTCTACCGCTCAGTACTATCGTATGAAATCGTTTCTCTATTATGCATTAATTTCAGACCCACACCTTTGGTCTCTCTTTTCAACGTTCGTCTTAAGGTTTCTTCTGGACGTCCTCTTTCCTCTGTTCATTTGTTTACCATTTATGTGCCTGTTTATAGATTTTTTGTTCGCTTCTCCTCAAGATGTGCCCTTGATTTATATAAAGAAAATACATTATCACATGCATTAATCCAAAAGTTCGTCTTGTATTTAGGAAGGTTTAAAACATGTAACAATGATACATTAGCGGATACAGAAATGTTATATCGTAATATGGCAAAGAGCAACGTATTAGATCAATGGTTCTCAAATGTCCTAATGCCGCGATTGTTTAATACAGTTCCTCGTGTTGTGGTGACCCCTAACCAGACAATTATTTTCGTTATAAATTCAGTGAATATGTATTTTTCGACGGTCTTAAGCGGCCCCTGTGAAAGCATCGTTTGACCCCCAAAGGTGTCGTGACCCACAGGCTGAGAACCGCTGTATTAGATGGAGGTATTAGACAGACAATTCATTATGTTTGGCAGATTATATCTAACTGTTTAGTCTAATTGATTACTTGTAATAATGACTAAAATGTGTTAAATAAGACATGCCTGTGTTTTTTCTTTATAAGTGTACACATAAAAGATTATTACGATATTTAATGCACTATAAACGTAGAAACAAGTATGTTTAATATTATTTAACAGAAACAGGAGATTAAAAATTACCTTTAGAAAAAACAATTACATTTGAATATTACGACTAAAAGAAGCATGGCCGTTTAGTTTTCATAATTAACTTGACTGGACAAAATGGAATATATATATATATATATATATATATATATATATATATATATATATATATATATATATATATATATATATAGGAAGCCGCCGTGGTAGAGCGATTAGATGCTTGCCTGCGGATCGAAACGTGGAGGGTTCGGGTCCTGACGAAGACGGACTTTTTCAAAAATAACTTTTCCTGCCAGGTCGACCCAGCCTTAGGTGGGTTCCAGATGAAGTCATAGGAAGTAAAGGCGGCTGGTATGATTGTGATGCTGACCACCTCACCTGGCGCATAACAAGATACAAGTTAATGTCAACACTGTTTATTGGTGTCTACCAAATTCCTGTCTCGTTCAGTCACGGAGCAAATGTTGATCTGAATGAGAACCATACAGCAGCGGTTAGAGAATCTTTCTCTTGATGGCATGCTAAAACAGATTCAGAAAGTGGGGTCTGGTGGACTTCAAGATGTACTTTCGTACCTGAGATGTGAAAGTCAGTGAGTTCAGTTTTGTGGAGAGAGATCCAGAGATATATAAACACAGATGTATCTTTAGTGCCATCGAGGCTGTGGCCATATGTTCCTTATCTTTAAGGGCTGTTGATTTATGACAGTATATTTGTGTTTGAAATTATCTATATTCACTGTTGAAAGACATAATAAATAAATGTTTGTAACAGGGGTAAATTTATAGGTGATCATTTGACAGATAATGTAATGGATGTACAAACAAAGCTAGACCAGTTTAGTTGTGTCGCAGATATTGATAATGTTGTTTGCACAAGTCATACATCTGATGGCAAGTCGACTTTCGAACAATGTTGGATAAGGGAATGTACGTTTTAGCGTGTCATATTATGGGGAAAAGTAGAGTTACTCAGCAAGGTTGGAACTCTTTTTCAAGTGGACTGAAGGGCAAAATGTAAGTCCGGCCTACACGTCCAATTCCTGACCTTTCGAAAGTAAAGTTCATGTCTTCGTTTCTTGAAGAAAAAAAAACACACACACACACTCACACGCACGCACACACACACACACACACACACACACACACACACACACTTTTTCAATCAATCGTGCCAGTTGTCACTAAGTTCTCGAGTCAGCTACTTAAATCCTCCAGTAATATAATTGTTGACAACAAATGCGAAACTGGTACATAACTATTTGAAAACATAAGGAGTGGATTACTTTTTTTTTTCTATGATACACTTCTCGTCCTTTTTAATATGAAATGTTTCGTTATTTGAAGCCCTACTCTGGCTTTTGCCAAGGGCCGCAATATAGACTGGCCATAAATATGGCCTGAAGGCTGAACGCAGTTTCTGGGACCTCTCCATGGTGATCCTCACCCACATGGTGGCACATTGTGTCATCGGGTGTTTTTCGCTTGTGTGATGTCCTGGTGGGGTAGAAAGTCAGTCAGTCAGTTAGTCGGGTTACTTTTAAAGAGTCACACACAAAAATTACAGTGAACGTTTTCATTAGTTAAACTTGAAAAGTATAGGACACTGCATACGTCAAAGACAGATCGGGCATATGATGCAGATTTATATTTGTATTGACTAGTCAGCACTCTAAGGGTGATCTAGTCACCATCACCCTGGCAGCCTAGACTTCACAGGACACAAGCCAGTGCCTTGGGGTAATCTGGCAGCCTTGACTTCCCAGGACACTAGCCAGTGCCTTTGGGTAATCTGGCAGCCTTGACTTCCCAGGACACTAGCCGGTGCCTTGGGAAAACCTGTCAGCCTTGACTTCCCAGGACAATAGCCGGTGCCTTGGATCAGTCTGGCAGCCTTGACTTCCCAGGACACTAGCCGGTGCCTTGGATCAGCCTGGCAGCCTTGACTTCCCAGGACAATAGCCGGTGCCTTGGATCAGTCTGGCAGCCTTGACTTCCCAAAACACTAGCCGGTGCCTTGGGGTAACCTGTCAGCCTTGACTTCCCAGGACAATAGCCGGTGCCTTGGATCAGCCTGGCAGCCTTGACTTCCCAGGACACTAGCCGGTGCCTTGGATCAGCCCGGCAGCCTTGACTTCCCAGGACACTAGCCGGTGCCTTGGATGAGCCTGTCAGCCTTGACTTCCCAGGACACTAGCCGGTGCCTTGGGTTAACCTGGCAGCCTTGACTTCCCAGTACACTAGCCGGTGCTTTGAATCAGCCTGGCAGCCAAGATTAATTCTAAAAGAAACAAATCCACGAGCAAGAATAGGAAGCTTAAATCTTCAGGCCAGCAGACACAGTTATGTGCCGTCTTCATCATTATCATCATCGGGTGCCTTGCCGACTGGCATGGGCGATCATGCCTCTTCATAATGTGCGATCTCCTGCAGCATGTATCAGTTCGTGTGCAGACACACCTCCATGCCATGCGTCAAGACTGTCAAGCATCTTCTCTCGTTGTCTTCCTCTATCCCTCCTTCCACAGATCTTTCCAGTGGTCACAACATGTTCTATTTTCCCTCTTCTCATAACATGGCCGAAAAATGACGATTGTCTACTTCTGACGTCTGTGATAAGTTGTCTTCGGGCTCCCGCCTCTTTCAAAACCTCTTGGTTGCTCTTTTTGGTTGTCCAAGGTATTCTAAGCATTCTTCTGTAAAATCACATCTCTGAGGCCTCTAGAAATTGACTGTCTTCATAGCGATGCCAAATGTCTTTATGCCTGACCAAAGGTAATATGTACAAAAAGAGATTGCATTTGAAAATGTACAGGCTAGAGACAAATCGCACAGCATATGTTGAGCAAGACGAAAATTGCTAAATGGTTCAAATTGTCATACACGGTAATATTATTTACATTTTTCATCGCTGGAAGAGTTTTAAGAGAAATGACTGTTGCCTACTACGACGACTAAGTATACAATAGCGAACAGGAGTACAAAGGTGGCTGATGTAACTACCACGTTATCCACTAGCGCCGATTGTTTTAAAATCATAGGTCCTTCACTGTACCCGACACTACTGCAGCAGATTTTAAAAAAATTAAATGCAGTACATTACTGCCTTGATTTACCACTGTTGTGGCGTGGGAAAGGGATTCAAGAGTCTTGGAACCTGAGGTTTAAGGTACTGCCTTGATTTACCACTATTGTGGCGTGGGAAAGGGATTCAAGAGTCTTGGAACCTGAGGTTTAAGGTACTGCATTGAATTACCACTATTGTGGCGTGGGAAAGGGATTCAAGAGTCTTGGAACCTGAGGTTTAAGGTACTGCCTTGATTTACCACTATTGTGGCGTGGGAAAGGGATTCAAGAGTCTTGGAACCTGAGGTTTAAGGTACTGCCTTGATTTACCACTATTGTGGCGTGGGAAAGGGATTCAAGAGTCTTGGAACCTGAGGTTTAAGGTACTGCCTTGATTTACCACTATTGTGGCGTGGGAAAGGGATTCAAGAGTCTTGGAACCTGAGGTTTAAGGTACTGCCTTGATTTACCACTATTGTGGCGTGGGAAAGGGATTCAAGAGTCTTGGAACCTGAGGTTTAAGGTACTGCCTTGATTTACCACTGTTGTGGCGTGGGAAAGGGATTCAAGAGTCTTGGAACTTGAGGTTTGAGGTACTGCCTTGATTTACCACTATTGTGGCGTGGGAAAGGGATTCAAGAGTCTTGGAACCTGAGGTTTAAGGTACTGCCTTGATTTACCACTGTTGTGGCGTGGGAAAGGGATTCAAGAGTCTTGGAACCTGAGTCTTGGAACCTGAGGTTTAAGGTACTGCCTTGATTTACCACTATTGTGGCGTGGGAAAGGGATTCAAGAGTCTTGGAACCTGAGGTTTAAGGTACTGCCTTGATTTACCACTATTGTGGCGTGGGAAAGGGATTCAAGAGTCTTGGAACCTGAGGTTTAAGGTACTGCTTTGATTTACCACTATTGTGGCGTGGGAAAGGGATTCAAGAGTCTTGGAACCTGAGGTTTAAGGATTACTTGGCCTTGATTGATTACCACTATTGTGGCGTGGGAAAGGGATTCAAGAGTCTTGGAACCTGAGGTTTAAGGTACTGCCTTGATTTACCACTATTGTGGCGTGGGAAAGGGATTCAAGAGTCTTGGAACCTGAGGTTTAAGGTACTGCCTTGATTTACACTATTGTGGCTGGGAAAGGGATTCAAGAGTGAACCTGAGGTTTAAGGGCCTTGAACCACTATTGTGGCGTGGGGATTCAAGAGTCTTGGAACCTGAGGTTTAAGGTACTGCCTTGATTTACCACTATTGTGGCGTGGGAAAGGGATTCAAGAGTCTTGGAACCTGAGGTTTAAGGTACTGCCTTGATTTACCACTATTGTGGCGTGGGAAAGGGATTCAAGAGTCTTGGAACCTGAGGTTTAAGGTACTGCCTTGATTTACCACTATTGTGGCGTGGGAAAGGGATTTAAGAGTCTTGGAACTGAGGTTTAAGGTACTGCCTTGATTTACCACTATTGTGGCGTGGGAAAGGGATTCAAGAGTCTTGGAACCTGAGGTTTAAGGTACTGCCTTGATTTACCACTATTGTGGCGTGGGAAAGGGATTGGGAAAGGTTTTTCAAGAGTCTTGATTTACCACTATTGAGGTTTGAAAGGGTTGCAGTCTTGAACCTGACTGTTAAGTACACTGCCTTGATTTACCACTATTGTGGCGTGGGAAAGGGATTCAAGAGTCTTGGAACTTGAGGTTTGAGGTTGCATTGCTACTGTTGTCACCAGGGCCTGAGCGGTAAGGGTTTTTATCTTACCCCGAAAAAAAAAAAAAATTCCACACTTTTAGCGAAGTTTCTAAAGTAAGTCTCTGGCATTAGGATTCGTCGTTCAGAACCGTTCGGCTAGAAGAATCTCAGCGCAAAGCGACATTACAGGAAACATGAGCTATTAAACTGTTCCTACAATAACAACACCTCCACTACAACTACTTATTACAGTGGGTTCTGAGATTTGTTATTTGTTCCGTTTCTGTCAGGAATCATTGATCAGAAAGATAGCAATAGAATTCTGACTGTCAAAGACACTGACTACAGCCTGTAAAACGATACTCGAAAGTGTACATTCCTTGATTCCATCTGGTTCCACAGTAGCTTTGACAACATATATATGACTACTCTAAACAAAGCGCCCAACATTTACGAGAAAGTTAAAACTGTCTGGCATCAGATCACATGTCTTTTACATTATATACTAAGGGATCCCCTGTAATGCTGTCCCTGTTACAACGCCTGATTTATTATATCTTACAACAAACAACACAGACTGTTATAAAGTCACACAAGTAGTCATAAATAAAGAACCACAAAGATAGGGAACATTTGGCAGCAACCTTGACAGTACCGAAGTGATATATGTGTGTATTTATTTTTTGATCTCTTCCGAGAATCTAAAAATACCGTATTTTTCCGGTGATGATTCCAGCGCCTTAGTTTAGGGGAAGAATAGACCCACTGCTCCTAACACTAATTAGAGGGATGTCATCTTACGATTCGGATTGCATCTGCCTGAAAAGTGAGAAATCATTATTCTGAACACACCCACAAAACTGCCAGATCTGTAAAATGGATGTACAAATGTTCTGGAATAGGACCAAAGTCTAAAAGTGGATAAACAACCCAGACTTTCCACCAGTGTCTAGCTGGAGAACGCGACCGAGAGGACAGAGATTCTTCATACTAAATCTACATTCGCTATCATACTTTGGACATTTCATTTACCATTTCACTGAAAGACCAGACCAAGTCATTATTCTACGCCTTAGAGCAGGACACAATCTACTTCACAGCAACACGTACACACAATTTAAAATCCGCGAATCAGCCATGTGCACATGTGGATTGGCACCTAAGACAACAGATCATGTCCTCCAAGACTGTCCAAAGTACAACATATAAAAGGAGAACTTTTGGCCAAGAGAAACATCGGTGCAAGTCAAACTTTACGGCTAGCTAAGTGAATTACAAAAGACAGTAAAGTTCATACTAGAGATCTATTTCAAGCGAACGAAATAATAAGAAGAAGAAAAGGAAGAAGTACTTTTGACATAAACGGGGCTGACTCATACTGCATTTCAGGGTACCCTGTTGTCTATTTTGTTGTCGATTTATCTTTTTGTTCTATCTATTTAGTGACTGGGAGACGAATAGTTGTATCTGGACACTCAGAAATTATTTGTTTTGTTTTTATCGCCCTTGTGATAAACGTCCGACATAAAACACTTTCAGCAGCAACACAGTATAGCACAGTGGTTTAAAGATTAGTTAAATCCTTTCACAATGCAAGTGCACCTGGATGAGATGTCTGGGTCAGTGGTTTTGGAAAAAAAGAATGTTTTTGTGTCTTTGAGAAAGCTGTACGATGATCGTACTTTTAGCCAGTCCTAACACAGATGATCTTCCATGCCATGATGTCAAACTGTCCAGCATATTCTTTCTTGGTCTCCCTCTGCCTACTTTCCCTCAAAATTTCCAGTGTCTCGATGTACTTTAGTTTTTTTTTTTTTTCCTTCTCCTGATACGACCAAGAATAAAGAGTGTCTCTTTCTGAGGTGGGCAACCAGTTACAATTGTGAGTTCCTTTCTCTCAAAAAAAAATTTTTCAACTCTTTTTATCTGTCCAAGATTTTGTTCATCATTCGTTTCATAAAACCTAAGCTCTTCAGCTTCTAAATGATTTTTCATTAGTGGTTCAACTGTCCACGTTTCATTTCCGTATATCAAGATAGAAATTATATTATTTATGTTGGGTTGTCAACAGGTAACATTCCCATAGTCAGCATTGGCTCATTGCAGCCAACCTCAGTTATAAATACGGCAATGTTTTATATTTAAATAGAAGCAGTTGTTTAAAAATAGCCTATCAGTTAATGTTAACAATAAACATGCACCCAGAGTGATAGGCCTGCCTGTCTGCCCAGTGGTAATGTGTTCAGTTCCCTAAACAATCCTGACAAGTATAGCGGTACACAGCGCGCTATTATCTCCTAGAGGTTGCGATTGGAGCAGGCTTGGCTGGCAGTTTTTATTATTATTTATTCTCCACACTGAACCGTTTACAAAAAGAAATTAGAAATCTACACAAAGCAGAGCAGTTGTTCCCAGTTATCTAAGACCTGGGGACTCATCCTACTATCGAAATTCTGTTTCGGGGCACATACTTTTTAACATGTGCTGTTGAAAACTTTAAAAAAAAATAATTTATAAATATTAGACTTGCCTGTCTATTGCCATTATAATTGGGGAAATTATATAAACTCCAGAAAAAATAGAGATTAACATTATTAAAATCAAAAGAACGGAAACATATAAGTATTTGAGTGCAAATTTCAACTGCTCCAACATGCTGAAAGAAGAAATACAGTCTGGAAACAAGTAGTATAACATCTTCTAAAGTCAAAGTCTTAATTTCGCAACACCAGTATCAAAATATTTAAAATAGGACCGGATGTTTGACATGGCTCTGAAACTTGGAGCACAGGTAAAAGCAATTATGGCTGATTACAAATTTTCGAAATTTTCTCACAATGAATTTTTTGGGGGCCCATCACAGATACAAACAGCGGGGAATGGAGAGAGAGAGAGAGAGAGAGAGAGAGAGAGAGAGAGAGAGAGAGAGAGAGAGAGAGAGAGAGAGAGAGAAGAAAGAGAGAGAGGCAGAGAGAGAGACAGAGAGAGACAGAGAGAGAGACAGAGAGAGTGAGAGGGAGATAAAGAGAGAGAGAGAGAGAGAGAGAGAGAGAGAGAGAGAGAGAAGCAGCAATGAAATTCATTATCTGTTTAAAATCGACATTGATCACTGATATTATAACGACTAATAGACTCAAGTGGTCGGGGCATACTCGGGAAAGGTTAAAAACTGTATACACAAGGGAGTTGAATAGTCGTAGACCATGAGGAAGACCAAGCAGATGATGAAGAGATAATATCCAGACAGACCTACAAACACTTGATGTCACCAACAGAAAACAGGGAGATAAATGAGGGCGGGTGCAATTTGCATCACTGAACCTTAGGAGCTCGGAATGCTGGAAAAGAAAAAAATATTTTATCGTAACATTCCTTCCAAGTCGTATTGTATCTGCCTGAGAGGCAGGAAACCGACAATCTGCATACAAGTTAGCTCGATCTTAGCAATAGCAAAAATCAGAAAAAGGCGATGAATCGGAACTTTGCGCCGAAGTTTACATCCAGACACTGTTAAGAAGAAGAATAATCAAAAACAAAAATGGATTGCCTTATAAAGTTCAGGGCAAAAAAAAAAAAAAAAAAAAAGACACAATGGACCATCACAAGAAACAAATTTAAGCAAAGTATTTCTTCTTCTTTTTTCTCTGTCTTCGTTCTTCTTTTCTTCTTCTTTTTGGCATTCATCGACAGTAAAGTTGTGGTTGTTTATCCGTTTCTGGTGCTGTACACATCTGTTTTACATATCTAGCAGTTCTGTATGCAGAGTGGCGGTTGCTCGACTCTTAGCAGATGTACTCCCACTGAAAAATATCTTACGTTGCCTTGTACGACACGCTTGTAAGAGTGGCAGTGGATTTATTATTTTCCCCTAGAATGGGGCTCCTGCACTCATACAGGAACCAAACTCCATTTATCTAAATATCTTGAGTCTTCGACGTTTTGTAGTTAAATCGGTTCCCTCGCGCTCAGAAAGTTCTGATCTGGTTTTGAAGGCCGCGACATCAATTCAATAGTGCAATTTAAAGAAAATTTCCTACAAACGGCGCCTGAGCAACGGAGTTCGGGCTCTGTGCGACACTCTCGGCAATGATATAGCTTTTGTGAGGACAGAGATAAGGTCACATGGATGCAATCATTTGAACCTCTTGTCTTTTAAGCATTTGCATACACTTCATTTTGGTTCTAGGGGCTTTTGTGGGGGGGGGGGGGGGGGGGGGGGGGAGGGGGGGCGGCGGGGATGGAGAACAGACGCATTGCTTCCTAATATAAGGTTAGTTGCGTGTCCTTTACAGGACGTTGCAGAACCAACCCCAACATCCCCTGGCTGTTGTGTGGTTTTTCTAGACACATTTACGTCCTGTAGTTTGCTTCCTAATATACCTGTCGTAAAAAAGCAACTAATAAAGGATTTACTCATCGTATTTGTGAGACCTGAAGACGCAGATAACGCAGCTTAACTGTAGTCAACACAGTGTGCCATCTTTCCTTTTGAGGTTTAACGCAAAAGAACTAACTGATACTGCTGTGGTGTAACAGCTAGACGCTCGCCTACGGATGGGAAAGTCATGGGTTCAAGTCCTGGAGGAGACGGACTTTGAGGTGTTTTGAAAATAATTTTGGCTCCCGCGTCCACCCAGCCTTTAATGGGTACACGTACAGTCCAGGGAAGTAAAGGCTGCCAGTGTGATGTTAACCGCATCAAGCATCGACTACCGCTTCGTTTATGGAATATAAGGCTAGCCCTATATACCCAATACACTTGGAGGCATTGATACTGCCTTTTATCCTACCTCTACTTAAAAAAAAAAAACACACTCTACAGTCGATAGTAGGCTTGATTTCAAATCCAGCTGCGACTCGCTGCAGCCACGGTCGGTGTTCGAAACCGGGCGGTTACCGGGGTTCACCCAGCCTCTAGGTAATGGGTACCAGAGTTGACACTCTGGGGTGAATGGAGGAATGTCGCTGTAGTTGCGTGCGGACAGCGACACAGGTGGACAGTTTTTTTATCAGCTGTCCGTACTGGTGGCAGAGCACTTATGGTTTATAACCGTGTGCAATGACTCTGGTTTACATCTCCCGACTTTACCATTTTATTTACCTCTACTTACAGAAAAGAAATGAAACAAATAATATTATAAAATGGAGCTCTAAGAATACACCTTCACAACATACTAGCAACGTTTGTAGAACAAACATGATCCATCGACGTAGAACAAAAGATGAATAAATAATGGTTTCTTCAGTCGATTAAATTTGGATAAAGATCCCTTTTCACTCCTTTAGTCGCATCGTGCTAAATTCACTGGGCTGGTCAGAGCGTGATCGCCTACGCCAGTCATAAGGCACAGGATGATGATAGTAACAGAGATGTGGACAAAAGGGGTCCATGTGGCTTGAGATGAGAGACGAGTGCAAAGTTCTCGGGGTGCACCAAGTTGTGGAAGACGTGTTCCTGGTGAAATCACTACTAAGAGTGATTTGCACGCGCTTAGCGAGAACCATGCGGGGTCTGGAGCGCTGAGCTAAGGGTTAGCAGGCAGTGTTGCCATTTTGGATGTTTTACATTCAGATTTACATGTTTTTCCTTGCATTTAGATGGTGTTTTTTGACGTTTAGATGGTAGATGTTTTTCTAGATTTTTATCATTTCGAGTTTGATATTTTATAGACTTTGTTTCTTTCGGTGTCAGTTTAATCATTAATGTGTGAAATATTTACTTCAATTTTTTGTTGTTGTTGTTGTCTGGCACGTACATTGTGACAGTTGCGATTACCTAAACTTTGGACTCTCACTGGAGTCAACGCTAAAATATCTGATTAAAAGCGCGTGTAAATCATACTAACTTTGTTTCAACCGTATCCTCACTGTGTTGACTTTGTGTTTCTTGTTCATGTGACTTTTAATCAAATAATTGCTCACCTTCATATGTGGCTTTCACTTTGAAAAACCCGTTCAACGTGCCAAAAGTAAAGTATGAGTAAAGCATTTCGGAAAGAGTGGCTGCATGAAGACAAAACTTAAGACCGGGTGAGGACAGTTCCTAGGGATATGACCAAGGCTCGAAGTAAGGAGGGCAAGTGTGAAACCAAAGCGAAAATACAAGACTCAAAGAGTCATGCAGAGACTAAAAAGCATAAAACTGCAGTTACATTCAAAGATATAACACCGGTGAAATCTGTTTTCAGAACTACACTGATAAATGTATCAATAAAAGTTAAAGGATCGGTCGCAATGTTTTTAAGTTGTCATTGTGCAATTTCAAACTGCGACCATTTGATTGATTTGTTTAAAAACATAGTGTCGCGGAAGCAGAATATTAGTTAACGAAATAATAATAGTTGAATGGACAAACAAAACAGAAACTGAAGCGTTATGGAGTGAACTGAGACAATTTAAAGATGCCTTAACAAACAATCCATTCTGTAAGTTCTTTGGTTGTGCCATGTCTGCCATGATATTACCCCACTCAAATGATGACGTAGAAAGAGTTTTTAGTGCTAAGAATTATATCAAATCTAAACTAAGAAATAGGATGAAACTTGACCTTTTAAAAGCTGTCTTGACAAAAAAATTCGGCTGATGAAAGTTTGAAAATGATGTTCAACTTATCAGCTCCCTCATTGTGTATTAAAAGAAACTGGAACAGCTAAAGCATACCAAAGTAATTTTAGATTTGAAGCTTCAACTTCATCATCCAAGCTAAGTTTATCCTGTGGATCTTGTGAGGCAGACATCAGTGAAGATGAGGACGCGATTCTATGGGGTATGTCATATAATAGCTATGAAATTAGTGACTTTCGATTTTGATTTTTTTCTAGATGTTTCCCACGCAAATTTAGATGTTTTTAGATATATTTTAACTCCGTTCTGGATGTTTTTTGTTAAAGAAAAGTGGCAACCCTGGTCGTGGGTGTTAATTTAAGTGATACTTAGTTCGTGCGGGTGCATGTTCAAATGTCTGTAAATTGTTATCAGTAATTACGTGTATCATTTTAGTTCAGTGAAAGTTATTTTGTGCATTAGGATCTGGTAAATGATTCGAAATGCTCTCGTTGTGCGTATTTTGTGGAGACAAGGCTTGGAGGGCCCAACATGCTATTTGCCAGCATGATTGACAGAAGTCGGGCGGTGAATTGTGGCGGAATTGCTAGGTCTGAATTGGATCGCGCCTCGTGATGGTTTTGATTCGACTGTGTGTCGAGAGACTTTTTGCCTGGGGCCGAGTCCCTAATCAGTTATCATGTATAGGTTATGGTGACATAAAGTGTGGGCACGTAACCAACTCATACACTCCTCAAAGGAGAAGGAGAAGCTGTCTTGGGTAACGACGCAGGGAAGCGTGGTATTTAGGACAGTAGTTGAGATGTCAGCGATACCTGTTATGGGTTATGAGAAGGCTATCGATGATCCCAGGAGCGGGGTGGGAGCGGGGTGGGGGGGGGGAATAGTCCGAAGGAGTAGGTTGTGGACTCACGTCGCGTCAAGGTTAGGTGTTTGTTCCCTTTTATGTGAAACCGCCTTTGAAGTATATCATAGTGTACAGGCGGAGCAATAGATGGACAGTCGACCTGTATCACCAGTCTGTTGTCATCGTCTTAGTGTGTTGCGTCCTAAAAAATAGACTCAAGCACGATTAAAGAAATTAATCTTCCAGTTTTGTTGATGTTGTTGACTGCGGACTGTTGTCGGTGTTGGTGGTATGATCTGACATGAGAACTGTGTTAACGTAGTACTTCAGGTAGGGAACCCCATTAGTCGCCAGGAAGTGGGCTTAGAGGGAACTTCCATATATGAGTGAGGCATAATCAGTCATCTTTAGACACTTGGGGCTATCCTTCGAATAACGGTCGTAAATTATCGGGGCAAAAAATATACCCTAACAGGGCCTCAGTCATGTGTCAATTGCGCAGTTCCGGGGACTATAACGCCAGCGCCGAATTACGAACTTTCGGCAACCTCCGCCACCGCCGAGGGTTTCCCAAACGCCGATTATGCGACGTGGATTGGGGCTAAACTAGATGGCTAGGACTCATAAGCAAAAAAGTCCTAGCCATCTAGTTTAGCCCCAATCCTCGTGGGGGACACTCTCGGCAGTGGCGGTGGTTGCCGACAGTTTGCAATTCGGCGGTGGCGTTATAGTCCCCGGAACTGCGCAATTGACACGTGACCGAGGCCCTGTTAGGGTATATTTTCCGCCCCGATAATTTACAACCGTTATTTAGAGGATAGCCGACACTTAGTTATGAGGCGATACACACACCCTAAAAATCGCTTCACAACATACGATCGTATTTACTTTCACAAGACATACATCCTGGTACCCATTTTAGGCTGGGTCGACCTGCGAGTCCCCATACCATAATAAAAATCCACTAGACCAGCAGTGGGTTTCGATCGCGGTATGTTGGAATTACGAGTTAGACTAGCAACGCCTAAGCCATAGACGCCTTAAAGTTTAGACAACGTGATTAAATTTTTTGAAAAGATAATTTGACGGAGAAATAAATTAGATCTTTTTTTGGGTAAAGGGATACGAGTACACTGCTGGGGGGTGGGGAGGTAGGGGTGGGTCTGCTATATGAGGCTCCGTTTTCACGCGCTGCATTACTCACTGAGAAAAACAACATGTAGGTGATTACTGTCTGAGTGATACTGGCAGTACTCAAATGTTGCGAATTGTCAAAGCCGTAACATTGTGAAGATCCATTGAAGATTACAAACAATTGAATAATTGGATATTTTGTTTAATTAGGCTTGTATTTGTAAAACTGTAAGCTTTCCTTTTTCTTCGTATTCACCGACTGCGAACTTTGGCAGAAAGTTCAGGTTGTTCGTCCACTTCTGGACTTTAGTCATGTTCAAGAACTTAAGTTATGCGCGCATATCCTTTGTATAAGGTGGTGCATATCTGAATGCAGACTGTTGGTACACAGACATATGCACTCGGACTTAGAAGGAAACCGCCCTAATTATTCGCCTTTTACGACATGCTTGCTAGGGTGCAGAGTGTCTGGTCGTTGTTGCTCTAAAGAGGGTCACAAAAACTTACACGGAGAAAACTATTTAATGGTAATGGAGTTTTTAACACATCCAGTCACTGTTTATCGGGGCATTACTGGTTGTATCTTTCACTACATGCTCTTTCATTATTTCGCCGCTTGTACTATATACAGTTACTTTAGGAGAAAGTACAGACTGTCACTGATAAAAAGAGATGAAGATAGCTTGTAAGAGGGGTTGGGAGAGAGGGAGGGAGAGAGAGAGAGAGAGAGAGAGAGAGAGAGAGAGAGAGAGAGAGAGAGAGAGAGAGAGAGAGAGAGAGAGAGAGAGAGAGAGAGAGAGAGAGAGAGATAAGAATAATTAAACCAGACAACAAAAAAATTATACCTAAATACAAGACAGGTCATTCTCCAAGAGTTAGACACATCTAAAACTATTATCAAATTTTTCGGAACAATTATACTGGAGAAATCGAGGACAAATACACACTCTGTCTTTAGGATCATAAACCACGCTTTCCTCCCCCACCTCCCTTCTATCTAAACGAATGGAAACGCACAAATAGGTTGGTGTAGGGAGAAGGAAAGACGTGAATTAATGGACTAACATTCAGAACTGTTTGAAGGTAAATAACCACGATGGATCGCTGGAGGAAATGAATGAGTGGATGTTTAGGCTACTATGCAAGGATCACTGCCGTCAGTGTGGGACTGTAGAGGCTTTTAGACTAATCAAGGTTTAGTGAAACCGAAATGATGGCCGAATATCTGCGGTCGGTAGTTTGTCAGCTCACTATCCAAGCTATTCTTTTGAAGAGACTACAATTAATACGGGTTTGGTTTCATGAAGAAAGAGGAAAACTTAGAAACTACTTACTGAATTGCATTGACTTTTCTCCCTTTGGTCAATTTCTCTCTCAAATTTGCGTCATCTTTCCTTGTTTTCCTAAACAATTATTTGTTGTTCTTTGTCTTTTGCTCTTGCTTCTGTTTCTGTGATTACTTCTGCTTATTCTTCCTGCTGTTCCTTCTTTCTCTTCGTCTTCTTCCTATTTCACATTGTCCTTCTGCTCTTCAATCTTTTAACCTTCTAATTTTCACCTTCCTTCTCTCCCATGTTTTCTTCTCCTGTAATTCATTACTCCCCTTTTCTCTACCGTTTATTCTTCCCTCTTTATTCGTTACATCCTTATTCTTCTTCTTCCTTCCACATCACCATTACCCCCAGACAACTGAGTTTTGAGTTATGAAAGAAAGTAATGTATAAGATGAATACTCAGACCAACTGGCAAAATCGGTTTCAAACTAAACAAAATCTATTTGAAAGTGAAATATAAAAGTATATTATCTAAGATTGTTTTTCTTTGTCATTTAATCATAAGACTGGAACTAGAAACCTGAAAACGACGTTAAAGATCAGTTGTGACAGGCAGGGCAATAGATGATCTAAATGGTGATAATAAGAACATTGTGTCAGTAACTATCGAGAACGCTAGCTACGCAGCTATAAACAGAAATTACCCTACTTAAATAATAATGAAACACCTATGCTCACTTGTAAATATCCAAGCTTACTCATGAACACACACGCCTACTCATAAGTACCCACGCTTACTCATAAACATACACGCCTACTCATAAGTACCCACGCTTACTCATAAACACACACGCCTACTCATAAGTACCCACGCTTACTCATAAACACCCACGCCTACTCATAAGTACCCACGCTTACTCATGAACACCTACCCTTTTTCATGAACACACACGCCTACCCATAAGTACCCACGCTTACTCATGAACGCCTACGCTTACTAATGAACACCCACGCTTACTCATGAGTACCAACGTTTACTCATGAACACCTACGCTTACTCATGAACACACACGCATACTCATGAGTACCCACGTTTACTCATGAACACTTACGCTTACTCATGAACACACGCGCACACTCATAAACACCCACGCTTACTCATGAACACCTACGCATACTCATAAACAACCACGCCTACTCATGAACACCCACGCCTACTCATGAATACCCACGCTTACTCATGAGCACCCCCGCTTACTCATATACACCCACGCTTACTAATGAACACTCACGCTTACTAATGAACACTCACGCTTACTAATGAACACTCACGCTTACTTATGAACACTCACGCTTACTTGTGAACACTCACGCTTACTAATGAACACTCACGCATACTAATGAACACTCATGCTTACTTATGAACACTCACGCTTACTTATGAACAATCACGCTTACTAATGAACACTAAAGCTTACTAATGAACACTCAAGCTTACTTATGAACACTCAAGCTTACTAATGAACACTCAACCTTACTAATGAACACTCAGGCTTACTAATGAACACACACGCTTACTTATGAGCACTCACGCTTAATTGTGAACACTCACGCTTACTAATGAGCACCAAAGCTTACCAATGAACACTTACGCTTACTAATGAACACCCACGCTTACTAATGAACACTCACGCTTACTAATGAACACCCACGCTTACTAATGAACACTCACGCTTACTAATGAACACTCACGCTTACTAATTAACACTCACGCTTACTAATGAACAACTACGCTTACTAATTAACACTCACGCTTACTAAAGAACACTCACGCTTACTAATGAACACTCACGCTTACTAATGAACACTCACGCTTACTAATTAGCACTCACGCTTACTAATGAACAACTACGCTTACTAATGAACACTCAAGCTTACTAATGAACACTCACGCTTACTTATGACCATCTACGCCTAATCCTGATCAGGTACGTTTACTCATGAATACCTACGTCTACTCATGAATACGTAAGCTTTATCATAGAAACCTACGCATTTTCATGAACCTTACGCCCACTCACGAACATTTATACTTCCTTTTGAACACTTCCACCAACTCATGGAGACAACGTGCTACTCATGGTCACCGACGCCTACTCTTGGACACCGACGCCTACTCTTGGACACCGACGCCTACTTTTGGACACCTACATTTACATAGATAATTAGTCATTCAGAAAAACTCAACATTTAGACTGACAAAATGTATAGAAAATCAAAGACAGAAAAATATCGTGCACTAAACCTATGGCAATTATTGTGTCTTTTATTAAAGTGACTCAAATCATTATAACTACTGATTTTCTCTACGAGCTAACTGTGGCAGCTGTCCCCGAATTGCGGACCGTCTGAAGTGAAGTGCAGTACTAACAGTTTTAACCTGCGAGAATTCTGCAGAGGACACCTCTCGATCGATCAGACACCGCCAGGAGAAACCAGAACAAAAGATAACTAAACCTAAGCAGGTATGTCAACAGCCGCTGCCTGCTGGCCACCTGTTCCACAAGCTGATTCTATTGCTGCAGACATCCTGGAATTTTGCGAGACGCTGGCTGACGATGTCTGGAGAATGTCGAGAAGGATGTTTTACAGTTGGGGAGATACTAAAGATGACAGACTGGCACGGAGAAAGTGGCTTTTTTCTTTTTTCTTTTTAGATTTGCACAACGTTTTTGAAGTAGAAGATAGTTTTGACAGAATACTACTTATAATCATCATCATGTTCCGCGTCGTTAAGCGCGGGGTGTCAAGTTTTGCCATCTCATACATCCACCAGAATGACGGATCATGTTCATGTTTCTGTCTCATCTCGTCCATGTTTCTGTCTCATCTTGTCCATGTTTCTGTCTCACCTCGTCCATGTTTCTGTCTTATCTCGACCATGTTTCTGTCTCATCTCTTCCATGTTTCTGTCTCATCTCGTCCATGTGTTCAAACCACCCAGGTATATATCTCTTTGCCTTCCTCTGATAAGAACTGTGTTTGGCTTAAACGTTCCAGTCAACTGTAAATGTAGTATTCAAACTACATTTACTCCACGTGTAAGTTCTGGTGAACATTTCGTGAGAAAAGAATTTATTTTCCCTTTAGCGTGTTGTAAATGGTCACTAGTTACTGTTTTGCTGACGTCTGATGGGCCAAATGACGCAGACAAACTGCAACACAACGTGCCAATCGCCATTTAAGGACGAACACTGGAGTGGGGCAAGGGAGGGGGCAATCTGCATATAACTGTTATGAGATTAGTATACATATAATAATAAGTATATTATTAATAATAATAATTTGTGTAAAGCTTCAATCATCAATCAGGTGCCGTCTCTACTATGAAGGTTGGCTGCCACTGATCTGCAACACGCTCTGTCCCTTGTCATGCTTGTACACTTTCTTAGATTGATGTCTGTCCATCTCTTGTTGTTGTTCTCGCACTTGTACCGGTATATATATATATTGCTCTCTTGCTGTCGATCTTTCCCTCCAGTAATTTTTTTAATTGCATAATATGTCTTTTAATGTGGCTAAAATATAGTTAAAGTACTTTTTTCTTCTTAAAATATGTTTTCTTTTTCATTGGCAGTTTTTCTAAAACCTCTGTGTTTGTTTTTGTTTCAGTGAAATGCGACATATACTACAGACTGGCTAGATCCGCGATCAGTACTGACTGTGGTTCATGCTGATATTATCAATGCCCTCGGAGAAATGGGAAAGATAGAGGACTTTGGAGGCAGTGAATCCACATCACTCGCCAGAATGATAGACCTGGGAATTAAGATCGACATAGCACAAAACGAAACCCACACTAGACACGCTAGAAGACTTGTTAATCAACATAGAACTGGTACTATTAGCCATCGGACGTTGGGGTTCATACTGAGGCAAGGATGTGAGCACCTATGGACATGTTCGGAGTGCAATGATGATAACCCAACTAACTAACTAACTAACTAACTAACTAACTAACTAACTAACTAACTAACTAACTAACTAACTAACTAACTAACTAACTAACTAACTAACTAACTAACAAACTAACGACATATACTTCTGTATATCCCCATTTCGATTTTATGGTTTCTTGTTCAGTTCGCTATTTTGTACACACTTTAGCATTTCCTATTTTGTACACCCTTTAGCATTTGCTTGTTTGTACACCCTTTAGCATTTGCTTGTTTGTACACCCTTTAGCATTTGCTTGTTTGTACACCCTTCAGCAGCTATGAGTATACAATACATTGCATGTGACGATTCTTAATTGTAATCTTTAGCTTTCTAGTTGTCAATAATTTTCACATCTCATTGAAGACAGTTTTAGTCTTTCCTATTTTTTAAAGAGGAGGTGGTGGTTGGCGGGGGGGGGGGGAGGGGGAGGGGGGATAATACTTGTGATGACGTCAATAATGTTGGAGATGAAAAATGTGGAAATCAATATAGTTTTGTACAGTGTTAAACAGACACTGACAGTGGGGGCAGGAGTACGGTGTTATTTCACTCAGAATTTCAGGTCTAGCAAGAATAGACATTAAGGATAGTAATATGGGAAGGGCAGAGGTTGAGTGGATGAGATCAGATATTTGACTATCATATCAGTCTCGTTATTTTTTAAACTGTTTTTTCCATCATGAATAATTGGCTGTGCTAATACAACCCATCGAGAAGTTTTCCGGAAGGTTGTTATGGGAGAAGGTTTCTGCAAAAGAACAGGCTACCGACTGAATACAACCCACACTATAACATGAATAAGAAGTTAAGAAGTACCTTCCTATACCTCATTTTTATCATGCAGCAGTTTCTTTGCAGAACTTTGCTCCTATCATAGCCATCTGAAAACCAAAACTGGATCCCATGCTAGTTCTTACGCCTCGTTGCATATTCTTACCCAGAGTGTTCCTTGTAACCTGTGCCCATCTTTGTGATGGTCGGCCCCTGCCCCTTTCCTGGTACTATGATTTCTGCCACTATTCTTAGAATTTTGTTTCGGCCCTTGGCATGGCCAAAATATGTCAGTTCGTAAGACGTGATGTTGTGCAAGTCTTTCTACGTCCCTCCTTCTTTAAATATATTTATTTGTCTAACCATACTTGTGTTTGTCTCTTTTCATTTGGTAAGAAATGACGAGTGACTCTTACTAAAATTTGTAAAAGTTGTAGTCGCTTCCTAACCTTTTTACGTATGTTTTAAATTTACTAATGATAGCCACGGAAAGATTATGTAACATTCTCAACAACAAACGCACTGCAAACCAAGATGCAAGCCTCTGGGTGGCCTTCTGTTTCCAGTTAGTGACACCAAGTGTTTGCAGGTCAATCTGGACATTAGCTCTCCATTGTATAGTGTAGCTCTGTCTTCCCTAAGTAAGTGATGCCTTGATACACCTTGTTCGAGTTACTTCCCTAATTCTATTTCTCAGTGGCACACATCACTGATATCGACAAAACGATTATGTCGATCTCTAGGCTGGTGGATCTCTAGGCTGCAACATAGTTTCCAGCTATGAATATTTCCTCGCTTTATAAGCAAAGAACGTCTGCGACTAGTTTAACTGATTTTTTTTTACCTTTGGGGGGAGGGGGGGGGGGGGGGGGGGGGGACTCTTTGGCGACAGGGTCACGAACTGGCTCTTTGGCATACGATTTCGTCGCTGGTCTGGACAGTATTTGGGTCTGTCTCCTTATAGCGCATCAACAATGTAGGAATCGTTTTGAGGGCTCTTGGTGGCGGGCAATGCTAAGCTATTTAATATGGAGCACATCATCTAGTTACAATTATAACCTAAAGCTCCCCCTTCTAGGTTGCTGGTTGAAGCTGACGATTTGTTTTCCAGCCAAGCACCTATCTACCTACTTTTTTTTGAGGTACTGAAGAGGAGACCAGAGCACCCATAATCTATCCGGAGTGATTTTGGTCGTCAATAAGTACAATTCTAGAGAATTCAACCAAATGGGTCAACACAGACGAGGTTTACAACATGACTGTATTTTCATCCATGTGCTCACACTGCGCTGTGTGGCAATAATAATACCCATGCAATATTTAATGAAACGATCGACAATAAAATCGGCTCTTCACTAAACAGAAGACAAGGACAACCTTTTTTTTTCCAATTGATTTTATAGCGACATCTGCTGCAGTGTAGAGGTTAGAAAATGTCTGGAGCGTTGTTTTTGAGAAAGTGCATTGCAACAATTGTTCAAATGGTCCGTTTGCCCAGCAGATTAGCCGTTACTCTATTAGGAAAACACTGTAGTGGACTTTAAAACAATTTGTGTGGACCGCTACTGTCTAGGGAATACAGATAGAAGGACATGGGTTTAGAGTGTCCTTAAACCGCTCTTCTTTCCCCTGCATGTGTGAGTACGGATCAATCCATACAGATTTGTTTATCATTCTGTTTCAGTGGTTTTATGGTTCCCTTGTGATATGATTCTGTGCTAGAGAAAATATGCCACAACAAGCAATGTTGTACAGACCAAGCGGAAATCGAAAGAAAGGCGACGACGATGGGAACAATGGATGGAGGGAAAAGAGAGTCTCTGAATTCCTTTGTAATGGGAACATTTAAAAGGGTGCTCTGTCAGTGCTTATACATCGCCTTGCCACCGAAAGATGCAAGTAGATCACGTTGTAATTAGAGCAGATAAAGTGAGGCCAGATAAGGCGAAAGCAGGTAAGGTAAGGTCAGATAAGGGGAGACCAGATAAAGTAAGACCAGTAAAAGTCAGAGAAGATAAGATAAGAGCAGATTAAGTGAGACCAGATAAGGTGAGACCAGATGAGATGAAACAAGACGTGGGGAAACAAGATAAGATTAGAGGAGATAAGGTAAGACATGATGATATGAAAAACAATGAGATTAAACAAGATGAGGTAAAACAACGTAATAGAGATGAGATAAAAATGATGAGGTGATAAAAGATAACACCAGACAAGATGAGATGAAAGAAGATGAGATTAGACGAGATGAGACAAGATCAGATGAGATCGGATGAGATGAGAGCAGATGAGATAAAAGCAAAAAAGGTGAGAGCAGAGGAGCTGAAAGCAGGTAAAGTGAGAGCAGGTGAAATGACACAAGATAAGATAAGATGAAACAAGGAAAGATGACACACGATGAGATGAGACAAGATGAGAGGAGACGATATGAGGAAAGACAAATCAGATTAGACAAGATAAGGGGAGACAAGATGAGATCAAACAAGATGAGATGAGCCAAGATGAGATGCGACAGGATGAGATGAAATTCGTGGACATACCCAGGCTT